>JAAAKG020140072.1:0-34521 GCA_010014905.2 Druon quercuslanigerum | reverse complement strand
TTTTCTAGCGTTAGTTCATTCATTGTTAATTATAATTTAAATTAACAATTTTACTAAGTAACTATATCTGTGAGAAGCGCACAAACTTAGGGAATATTTCTACAAAAAATCATCTCGATTCGTCAATTATTAACAGAGAAACGACAAGTGGATTATTGCGATATAAATTGATTTTTCCCTCGATCAACGCGTTTAGTGAGCATCCCCTCTCCTGCGCCTACTGGGCTGAGTCGGGCCGAGCGTAGAGGCAGTTCTGCAATCCGATGCCTCAATTATACTTTTGAGTTACAAACAACTTTTTTGTAGAAAATTAACTTTTCAGATGAAAATTTGTATTTTAGTCTTGAAACTTCTATTATTTTCTCAAACATGTAATTATTTAGTTGAAAATTAACGTTTTAAATTAATATTAACTTCTTGGTTAAAATTTCTTTTTTTCAGTTTGAAAATTTAACTGTTTTCTGGATAATATTATATCTTTTTGGTTGAATTAAACTGTTTTTGATTAAAACAAAACTATTTTTTGATTGAAAATGTTAAAATAATACATTTTTCGATGGGAATTCATCCTTTTGGTTAAATTCGATTTTTTCTGATTAAAATGTAAAATCTTTCTTTGGTTAAAATATGAATTATTATATTTTTCGTTGGGAATTATTAATCATTTTTTTATTGAAAATTAAACTACTTATATGAACTTTTTGCTTAAAATTTTTTTTTCGAACATTTATTATATTATTATTTTTATTATTAAATTTTTCAAATTAATTATTAAAATTAATAAAATACTATGACCAGTAGACAAAAACCATCATCATCTTTTTAATTAATACTTGATCTGGTCAAAATCTTAAGAACAACATATATTTATTATTTTAGTTGAAAATTTAACTTTTTTTATTATTCATCTTTTTCAGTAGAAAAATCGTCCTTTTTATATTAAACATTCAACACTCCCCTAAACACAAATCGACGATTTACTTGAAATTCATCTTCGTGGTTAAAAAAATCAACTAATTATTTGAAAATTATATTCTTTGACCCGAAAATTAAAGAATGTGGTAAATTAAATTATTTTGTTAAACATACATTATGATAAAATATGAATATCCCACGATGCGTTCAAGAAATATAATTCATTTCGCAAGAATTAAGGGCTTTTAAAGGATTTAAAAGATTTTTCAAAATATTCCAAAGAATTTTCAAGATATTTAAAAAATTCTATAAAAATTTCAAGGATCTTAATAATTTTTTGGTATTTATAAAAATTTAATTTAAAAAGCACTCAATGTGTTTTAATAACTTTTGTAGAATATCAGGATATATCATTTAAAGATTTAAAGTGATTTTTTCATATTTCATAAGGTAACAAGGAATTTCATGAGATTTAAGAGATTTTATTTTTTCAGCGATTTTAAATATTCTACCAATTTATTATATTTCCAAGACAAAAAAATTACTTTCTGTACAAAACGGTTGAATTTTCTTCCCAAAAATATGAATTTTGAACCAAAAAAGTTTTATTTTAACCCAATAAATAAATTTTCAGTTAAAAAAATTAATTTGTACCCTAAGAAGTGAAGTTTTAAATAACTCTTTAAATTTTTAATCACAAAGACGTTTTTTTTCTATTTTAATTGTAAATAAATATTTAAAATATTTTTTTTTTATTTTTCTGAACATTTTCAAAATTTTCAAAATAAAAAACTTTTTTAATTTTTATCGAAATTAAAACTTTTATTTGGATAATTTGCAAGTCTTCTACATATCTGTAAGAAACTTTGACAAAAATTTCTAAAATTTGAAAAAAAATATTTCAAATTTTGAAATTGCACTAAATTTTTTAATTTTTGTTGGAAACATCTTTAACCAAAAAAATTATTTTTTAAGTAGTTTAAGTTTCAACTTTCAAAACAATTTTGAACAAAATAGTTGAATCCTAAACTAAAACAGAATAATTATCAACCAAACAGTTGACTGTTGCATTTGTAAAAAAAAATTTGATTTGATACTAAAAATTAAAATTTTTTAAAAATGTATAATTTTTTAACTAAGAATAATAATTTTATAACAAAAATAACGAATTTGCAACAAAAAAATGACACATTTTCAACTAAACAGTTGAATTTTTATTCTAAAAATGATAAATTTTAAACCAAAAAATTAATATTTAATTTTTTATTAGAATACAATAACTTTGAATCTAGAAAATCAAATTTTTTACACAAGAAGTTGATTTTTCAACAAAAATGTTGAAATTTTAAGTTAAATTTGTAGCCTAAATTGTACCCCATGTAAAATTTTTTAAGAATGTGAACATTATAATTAAAAAATATAAATAAAGTAGAATTTATCACTTTATTATAATCAATTTGAAAATTTCTTTTAAATCGTTAGGGGAGCGTTCCTCCCCCTTTCACATACATTCGTTAAAAAAATGCACAATCACCTTCTTTGATCATTTTTATGAATTTGCCCTTTTTCATTCCCTTTTTTGCCTACTTTAAATATAAACGTGACACACATAACAAAAAACTAAATTTTTCATTTTCTGTATTTTTTATTTATTTTTTTTTTTTTTACAAAAAGGTGAATGTACCAAAAACTGTTTAAATGCATTTTCATTGAGCTGAGTAAATTCTGTTCAAATAAAACTAAGATTCATTTATATTTAAAAAAAATTTTGTTAAATATATTTATAAGTTGTGTTTAGATTAATAAAATTGTATTGGAACCAATTTATCGTCTTTGAATCAATATTTTCATTTAAGAAGCGAAATGGATGGTAAAATAACTATTATTAACCATGAAAAATACCCCCCCCTGCCTGCTTTTATTTTACATAATTTTTATTTTTCCGAAACGTTTTGCGAGTTATTGCTAAGTTTGAAAATAAGGCGGGGTGTCCGAAAAATTCATTAAAAAAATTTCCTGACTTTCCTTGACTAATTTTTCATTTTCATTGATCAATAATAATATTAACATTCAAATAGAAGCATTTTAATATTGTAATACTTTTAACATATAATTTTTTATAACAGAAATAAAACAGTATTTTAGAAACAAATTTTTTAAATTTATTAATTTCTTTTAAACAAAAAAATATCTTTCCTACTATAAAAGATGGCTTTTTGACAAAATACTTCAATTTTCAAGAAAATATTAAAAGTTTTAACCTAATAGTTGAATTTTCAACCCAAAAAGATGAATTTACAACAAAAAAGTGTCATATTTTATATTTCAATCAAAACAGATTAAATTTATACAAAAAAAAACTGGCAATTTTTCAACAAATGAAAAATTTTCTCTCAAGAAAGAAATAAAATTTTATCTAAATCGTTGAACCTTTAAGCCAAAATATGAGTTTTCTCTATAAAAATTTATTTTTTAACAAAAAATATAACTTTATAGGAAAAAATTAGTTTTTCAATTAACTGATACATTTTCCCCAACAAAAATTAAATTTCGAAGAAGAATTTTGAACTGAAAAATATCAGTCTTAAAAATAGAAAGTTACATTTTCAGTTAAGAAATTAATTTCTAAACCAAAAAAAGGATTTTCCAATAAATAGTTAAATTTTCAACTAAAGACAAAATAAATTTTTAATAATATAATTTAAATTTTTTTTTAAAAGTTGAATTTTCAATTAAAAGGATTAATTTGCAACAAAGAGATGAATTGTTAACTAAAATATAAATCGTGAAAAAATATGACTTTTCAACAAACTGATTCAACCAAATCGTTTAAGTAAAATAGTTGAATACTCAAGCAAAGAAGATTAAATTTTAACTAAAAAGTAGCATTTTCATTTAAAAAATATTTTCTACTAAAATAGATGATTTTTTAAATCAAAAAGATACATTTTCAAAAAAATAGTTAAATTTTCTGCAAAAAAAGAAATCAGTTGCCTTTCACGATCAAAATATGAATTTTCAAACATGAAATAAGTTGCTACGAAAAAAATTGAATTTTCAGACCAAATAGACGATTTTTTAACGAAAAAGGATGAATTAAAAAAAAAATAGTTTAATTTTCTACTATTTATCTTACATTTTTATTCAAGTAATATAAAAATTTGTATTACAAAAAAGAAAATTTTGATAAAATGCGGTAATTTTATTTTAAGTTTAACTTTCATCCAGAAAAGATTTCAGTTCCCTTTTCAACACCAAAATATTAAATTTAAACAAAAAGCAAATTTTCTTGGAAAAGGTTAAATTTTAAACAAAACAGCAACAAAGCAGCATTCAACCATAAAGTATGGCTATTCAATAAATTAAATTCAATTAAATTTAAATTTTCATCTAAAGAAGATTCTGATTCACTTTCCAAAACCAAAAATAAGAATTGTAAACAATAAGTTTCTTTTCTGCTAAATAGTCGAATTTTTAACCAGGATGTATGACTATTTAACAAGATTGTTAAAATTTCTACAGAGGTGAATTTTTTAATCATAAACACAAATTTTCCTGAAAAGAATTCACTTTTCATCCAAAAAGATTCCAATTGACTTTTCAACACAAAAATACGAATTTTGTTAAAAATTTGGTTTAAAATTTAACTTTTTTCTGGAAACTGTACTTTTTGTTTAAAATGCGTATTTTTTTGTTAAAAAGTCAATTGAAATCTTTTTGGATGAAAATTCAACTCTTTTTAGAAAAATTGGTCTTTTTGATTAAAAAATTCACCTCTGTTAATAGAAGTTTTATTGTTCTTGCACAAAACTGAAACTTTTTGGTTGAAAATTTTTGAAAAAGCAACAAAGCAGCATTCAACCAGAAAGTATGACTTTTTAACAAGATTGTTAAATTTTCAACCCAAAAGTTGCATTTTTGTCCAACAAAAATAAAAATTCTACTAACAGAGGTGAATTTTTAAATAAAAAATACAAATTTTTCTAAAAAGAGTTCAATTTTTATCCAAGAAGATTTCAATTGACTTTTCAACACAAAAATACGAATTTTAAACAAAAAGTACATTTTTTTGGAAAAAGTTAAATTTTAAACAAAACGGCGACAAAGCAGTATTGAACCAAAAATTATGACTTTTCAATAAATTAAATTACATTAAATTGACGTTTTCATCTAAAGAAGGTTCTAATTCACTTTCCAATACCAAAATAAGAATTGTAAACAATAAGTTTATTTTCTGCTAAATAGTCGAATTTTCAACCAGAAAGTTGCAGTTTTGCCCAAGAAAAATAAAAATTCTGCTAACAAAGGTGAATTTTTTAATCAAAAAGATAAATTTTCCTAAAAAGAGTTCAATTTTCATCGAAGAAGATTTCAATTGACTTTTCAACACAAAAATACGAATTTTAAACAAAAAGTACATTTTCTAGGAAATAGTTGAATTCTCTACTAAAAAGATACATTTTGTCCATGAAAGATAAAATATTTTTACTAAAAAGATGAACTTTTAAATCAAGAAGACAAATTTTCAGAAAGAATAGTTTGCCTTCAAGAAATATTTCAGGTTTATGTTCTAAGAAAAAAGTTTGCAACCAAAAAGGATGTCGTTTTAAGAAAATTATTTAATATTTAACCAAGTAATAAAATTTACAACTAAAAAGATAATCGTCAGGAGTAAGTTTTTGCGAAACGATTCGTAAAAAATGCCTTGACCCCTTCCTCCCCCTTGAGTTATTACGTAATTGAAGTACGTTTCCTAACTGGTCTTGTGCAGTCAACAAGTCGCCGTTAGTACTCCTGCATTGTTCATATTAGTAACGATACCACCGGATGCTGCTGCAACAACAAAAAATGTAGTAAGCACAACCAATTCATAGAAGTAAAAGTAGCAACCACAACCACATATTGCAAACTAAAGTAGTTGGTCCTACTAGTTCATTAGTTGTCCCAACCATTGTTTTCAGTGTAATTTATACAGAAGCCCTAATTAAAGTAACATTAATAAAGCTTCCATTATGCAAGTATAAATCCGCATCTCTCAACTTCCAACTAATAATTCAGCAAAACACTGCATCCATTTAAACTTTCGCTTCCTCCTCATCCCCTATGTGGGATGAAATTATCCGGTCTCAGGTGGCGCCAGACTGACAATGTACCCTCCCAACCTTTCAACTGGTCCATGAAATCTCTCATGCAGATCCCGCCTCAATCTCAACTTTCATTCTCGCAAGCTCATCTCGAGAAGAAAACGAAAGAATCAAAAATCAATAATTCGTGGATCCTGAATCAGCATACACGGTTCTCCTTCAGCATTACATTAGCCGCGCTCATTTATCCGTGAAGGAGACCCAGTCGACGAAATCGGACAGTACAGGAGATTCGGGCTGATGCACCTCTGGCGTTTCCGTAGACAAACAACGCTCTCGTACCTATATTTCAAGCGAGAGCGAGTGAGATTAAAACACGAAGAGAGCAAGAGAGAAGACAGCATCTGCCATAGAAGTAGAAGTAGAAAGTACAGAGTTTGCGCTTCCCAGGCTCACGAGATGCACCTGGTTTCCCCTCCCCCTTTTCCTCTCGCTTTGCCGAATCTTCGGCACAACCTCCCCCCTCTCGGAGTCTTTCTCATTCTTTCGTTCGTGCTCTTCTCTCTTCTCGAATCTTGCCAAGCCAAGCTCACCACTGGCTCATGGTGCAGAGAGCGACAGCAGTTGCAGTTAGTTGGGTTGATGTGCTCCTCCCTCCACAGGGATATGCTTTCGTGAACCTGAATAGCGAAGATCCGATGCTCAATAATAGGTCCCCGCCGTGCCTGGCCCATCGTCCCGGAGATTTATATCCACTCTACGAATTTCGGCGATGTCAACGCTTTCTAAGCTTCCAGGATCACGTAGAGAAGTAGACGAGTTCAGAGATCGCGAGAGCAGAGCTCCCCCCAACCTGGCGCGCAAGGTTCATTTTTATTTCGGATCTTCTTCGTTTCTTGGGGAACATTTAAACTTTAAAGGGACATGCATGACTCGATTTTCTCAGGAATCGGAGTTTTCTAATGAGAAGTTTGGGATTTGTTTCGCCACAATTTTTCAGAGGGAGCTTGCAAGGGGACTGCAGGTAGACTCTAGTCCTAAATCTAAAAGAATGCAGTACTTGCCATAAATTACGTTACCAATTTGACGGAGTGGGTGGAGCCAAAACTAAGGGGCGGCCGGTTCAAGTTGAAATAAGGTTAAGAGTGTACACTAGATACAATCAATGTCAAAACTCGCAATTTTTAAAATGATTTATAAAATCGACAAAAATAGATCTATTGTTGATTTTTAGAAATCTTTATGGAAGCTTCTAATTGTATAGTTTCTTTAGACAAAATAATTCAGGTTCAAATTGTTTATTTAAGAGTTGTTATTTAGAGTTTTAGTTTTTGTTTTCTCTTTAGGAAAAGTTTACAATTATTATTTAATTAATGTAAGCTATTCTTGTTTATAACAATAATAACGGTATGATTTCTAAATTGATATTTTTAATTAAGTCCATTTAAATAGAAAATTAGAGAATCCTTCGAAAAATAAAATAAGGCCTTTATCATTTAGATTAAATAAGAATTGTAATTTTCCCCTAAATGTATAGGAAAAACTCAATCTATCAATAACTACTGTTAAATAAACAATTTTAACTTAAATTATTTTTTTCCGAAGTTTGCTTAGAAGCCTCCGTCAAGATTGACCGAACTTAATAATAGATATATTTTTGCCGATTTTATCAATAATTTTAAAAACAGACAACTCTTGAGATTGATTGTACATAGTGTACATCCTTAAAACTTAGGTACGATTCAGAACTTAAACCCGGTAGAAAAATCAAACTATTTTTTGGGGGTAAAAGTTAATTTTTTTATTGAATATGCTACTATTACATTTTTGGATCGAAATTCAGCTCGTTTGGTAAAAAATTCTATTATTTGGTTAAAAATTTGATTATTTTGTTGAAAATGCAGCTATATTGTTTAAAAGTAATCTTTTTTATCAAAAGTTCGACTACTTTATTACAAATACATTTGTTTAATTTAAAAGTTCATCTCTATGGCTGGAAATTTAACTATTTGAAGAACAATTCGTTTTATGTTTGATTAAAATCAATTCTTTAGACTTGCAATTAAGCTCATTCATTTTTGGTTAAAAATTTATCTTTTTCAGTTACAAATTTAACTATTTGGGTGAAAATTTGTCTTTTTTAGTTCAAAAGTTAAACTTTTTGGATGAAAATTCATCTTTTTGCAATTCATCCATTGAATAGCTAGGATTAAAATTCTTGTTGTTTTTTTTTTTTTTTTTTTTTGTATTGAAAATTCACCTAACTATTAATGCTGAAAGTTTTTTTTTTGTATAACGTTTTTGGTTTGTCCCAAAAAAATCGGAAAATTTTAAGGAAAATAAATATTTTACCCCTAGAAAGTATTATTTCTATATTAAAAAAAGCTCTAACTTTTATGCAACGAAAATATTTTTGTTATGATTCATCGAAAAATTTTTTGTAGATAATTCGTCTTTTCAGCTTAAAATTAAATAATTTTGTATTTTGAATTTGTTTTGTATTTTTATTTGTTTGTTGTTTGTTGTTGTATTTTATTAAAAATTCACGTATTTTATTCAAAATTCTTCTTTTTCGATTAATTTTTTTTTATTTATCCGATAAATCATAACAAAAAGATTTTCGTTGCATTAAATTTAGAGCTTTTTCAATATAGAAAGAATACTTTCTAGGGTAAAAGATTTATTTTCCTTAAAATTTTCCGATTTTTTTAGGACAAACCAAAAAAAGTTATACAAACGAAACTTTCAGCATTAATAGTGAGGTCAATTTGTATTAAAAAAAAAAAAAACAAGAATTTTAATGCTAAGTATTCAATGGACGAATTGGAACAAAAAAAAAAGTTTTGGATTAAAAAGTCACCCAGCTTCGAGAAAATTGAAAATAAAATTCTGACTTCGAAATTTGGTGAAACTGATATATCAATAATTTTAAATGATGGTAGTAATTATAATTTTGGATATTTTAAATAAATAAAAAAAATAAAAGAAATTTTACTTTATTTAGACTCGAGAAAATTAAAATTTTATTTCTTGCTTTCAGGTTAGAACATTGAAAGAGCCTATCTACAAACTTGAACGAAAACAATGACTGTAATTTGGACTGTTTTCTTATACTTCCTTTTTTTGTAGGTAAACAAATAATTAAAACAAAAAAAGCAAACACAACCAGGCCTAAAATCCCAAATGGGCGAGAAAAATTTATTTTAAAAATTTCTTAAATTGTCGGTAAGTTTTGCGGGAATTTATGGTGTCTTACCAAAAGTTGTTGAAACTTTTCGGAAATAATGATAAATGATGTTTTTTTAAAAATTCTAACAAAATCGGAAAATTTCTTTGGTTTATTGCGCAGAAAATAAAAATTAATTTTAGAAAAAAATTAAATAATTATACATTTACCATAAACAGATTAAAATCTTGAAACGTCTATCATGTTTACGTTTTATGCTTGCAGGAATAACTTCTTGACTTTGTTGTCAAAATACATTATACCTACCGTTGTTATTAAATGTTTTCAACTTTCTGCTTTAACCTGATTGCGTGAAATGGCTTTATCTGTTCATAATATAATTTATAAAATTATTTTGTTATTTTATGACAATAGATATTCCATTTTTTCCTATATTTAAAGAAATAATTTCTTGCATTTGATGAACAATATTACCTATTAATTACTATTTAATAAATTATTGCTTTTTCGAATAACTCTTTGTCAATATATTTATATTTATTATTTTTGACAAATAGGAGTAACAGTTTTTTGAAATGCTTGCTGAAAAGGAAATAAGTGGTTATATTTTACAAAGTAAAACCAACTAAATACAGACTTCACACTCTTTCCCTTATTCCCCTCTTTTCACAGTTTGTAAAGAACTCTTGTTTCCCCTGTTTTCAAGAAACATCCCTTTTTTCCGTTTTCTCAATTTTTCGCTTGAATGTTAACTGAATTTATAAAAGCCAATAAAAATACAAAATTTGCCATTCAAAGTTAATTATTTTTAATTAAAAAGTCCACAACTATAAGTTTGCTTCAAAATTCATCTCTTTTGGTTGAAAATTCGACTATTTGGTTGAAGATTCAACTTTTTTTTAATTCGTCATTTCATTCATCATTTGTTAAAATTGAAATTTAAATAATCCTTTTTTAGCTGAAAAGTGATAATTAATATTTTTTAGTTGAAAATTTAACTATTACATTTTTTATTGAGAAATTATCTTTTTTCGGCTGACGATGCAACTACTTGGTTGAAAGTTGAATGACTTAGTTACAAATTAATTTTACCAGTTAAGGATCAATATTTTTAAGTGCAAAAATACGTATTACATTTTTGGTTTGGAATAATACGTTTTTGTTTAAAAATTCAAGAATTTTTTTTAAAATTCAACTGTTTTGTGGAAAATTCATTTTTTTAGCTTAAAAACTAATCTGTTTTGTTAAAAATCCGGTATTGTTTATTGAAAATTTATTCATTATGGTGTCATATAGCCAGAATAATATAATTATAATGTTCATAAATATTTTGTTAAAAATCACCTTTTTGTTTAAAAATTCATATTTTCGAGTAGAAATATTAAGTTTTTTGTATAGAATTTGCTTGTTGGCTTGAAAAGTGAAAATTTTATTTTAAAGTGGGATTAAAAATAATCTGCTACGGTTGAGGATTTAAATATTTTGTTGAAATATATCAGCCTTGGTTGAATTCAACTGCTTTTGATTTAAAGGTAAAATATTTTTTGATTTTTGATTAAAAATTTAACTATTTGGTTGAAGATTCAACTTTTTTGTAATTCGTCATTTCATTCATCATTTTTTAAAATTAAAATTTAAATAATCCTTTTTTAGCTGAGAAGTGATAATTAACATTTTTTAGTTAAAAATTTAACTATTATATTTTTGATTGGGAATTCATCTTTTTTCGACTGACGATGCAACTACTTGGTTGAAAGTTGAATGACTTAGTTACAAATTAATTTTAATAGTTAAGGATCAATATTTTTAAGTGCAAAAATACGTATTACATTTTTGGTTTGGAATATTACGTTTTTGGTTTAAAATTCAAGAATTTTTTTTAAAATTCAACTGTTTTGTAGAAAATTCATTTTTTTAGCTTAAAAACTAATCTGTTTTGTTAAAAGTCCGTTATTGTTTATTGAAAATTCTTTCATTGTGGTGTCATATAGCCAGAATAATATAATTATAATGTTCATCAATATTTTGTTAAAAATCACCTTTTTGTTTAAAAATTCATATTTTCGAGTAGAAATATCAAGTTTTTTGTATAGAATTTGCGTATTGGCTTGAAAAGTCAAAAAATTAATTTTAAAGTGCAATTGTTTGATTATTTTGTTAAAAATTTTCAGCCTTGTTTGAATTTTACTGCTTTTGATTTAAAGGTAAAATATTTTTTGGTTTTTGATTAAAAATTTAACTATTTGGTTGAAAGTTGACATTTTTTGTTAACAATTAATTTTTTTCTTGAGATTAATAATTTTAATTGAAATTTCAAGTTTTCTATGGGAAATTTAATTGTTTTGTTTAAAATGTAAATATTTTATTAAAAAGTGATATTTTTTGGTCGAAAATTTAATTTGATTTGTTGAAAATTCCTCTTTGTATAGGTTTAAAATTTAACTATTTTGTTAAAAATTCGTCCTTCGGTTAAAAGTTAGACTAGTCAGTTTATAAATGTAACTGTCAGGTTGAAAATAGTTTTTTTTTTTCTTAAAAATTCTCCTATTTGGCTCAAATTTATATTTGTAAATTTAAATTCAGCAATTTTGTTCAAATATCAGTTTTTTTCAAAAATTTAACTTTGGCTAGAAAATTAAACAATTTGCTTAAAATTGCAAATTCTTAGTTAAAAATTAACTTTTTGGGTGAAAAATTCGTATTTTTTACACAAAATTCCCACTGCTTTGTAGAAAATTCGTTTCTCGCTTAAAAATTCATCAGTGTTATTGAAAATTGTTATGTTGGGTGAAAATTTGTATTATTTTGATAGAATATAACTAGAGTATAAATATTAGTTAAAATACTAATTTTTTGGTTGAAAATTTTAACCTTTGTTTAGCATTCGTGTTTTTGGCTTGAAAATTCAATAATCTCGTGAAATTGGAACTGTTTGAAGAAAAATTGATCTTTTTCTGTTGAGGCTTCACATATATTGTTGAACATTCGTCAACTTTATTTGAATTAAACTATTTTTTATTGATATAAAATCTTTTTTGGTTGAAATATCAAAAATAATATTTTTCGTAAAGAATTGCTTTTTGTTTTAAATTAAAATGTTCAACTACTTTATTATTATATAATTAAAAATTTAACTATTTGGTTAAAAAATCAACTTTTTTCGTCGAAAAATTGACTTTTTTTGTTAAACATTCGTCTTCTAAGCTTGAAAATCAACTATTTGTTTCAAAATTCAACTTTTTTTTGTTGAAAGTTTTTTTTTTAATTTTAACGATTTGTTAAAAATTCTCCTTGTAGGTTGAAAAAATTAACTAATAGTTTGTAAATGCAACTGTCTGGTGGACAATTGTTTGATGGTTTTTGAAAATTCAAATATTTGGTTGAAAATTTATCTTTTATAGGGTCAAAATTCAACGATTCTTTTGAAATGTCATTTGTTTGGAAAATTTAACTTTTTGGTTAAAAATGTTTATTCTTGAACAGAAAATTTCTTTTTTAGGTTGAAAAATTCGTATTTTTTAATCGAAATTCCCACTGTTTTGTAGAGAGTTCGCTTTTCGCTTAAAAATTCAGTAGTGTTATTGACAATTGTTATGTTGAGCGGACATTTTCATTATTTTGATAGAATTTAACAAGAGTGTAAATATTAGTTAAAATACTAATTTTTTGGTTGAAAATTTTAACTTTTTGTTTAGCATTCATGTTTTTGGCTTGAAAATTAAATAATTTCGTTAAATTGGACCTGTTTGGTTCCTTTAGTTGATGTAAACTATTTTTTATTGATACAAAATCTTTTTTTGTTGAAAAATCAATAATAATATTTTTCGTAACGAATTGTTCTTTTTAAATTAAAATGTTAAACTACTTTATTAATATTTTGTTAAAATGTTAAACTACTTTATTAATATTTTGTTAAAATTTTAAATATTTTGTTAAAAAATAAACTTTTTTCGTCGAAAAATGGACTTTTTTTGTTAAAGATTCATCTTCTTAGCTTGAAAATTCAACTATTTGTTTCAAAATGAAACTTTTTTTTGGTTGTATTTTATTTTTTTTAAGAATTCGAAAGATTTGTTAAAAATTCTCCTTGTAGGACACAAAAATTAACTAGTAGTTTGTCAATGCAACTGTTTGGTGGACAATTGTTTGATGGTTTTTGAAAATTCAACTATTTTCTTGAAAATTTATCTTCTATAGGTTCAAAATTCAACGATTCTTTTGAAATGTCATTTTTTTCGAAAATTTAACTTTTTGCTTGAAAATGTTTATTCTTAAACAGAAAATTCGTCCCTCTGAATTGATAATTCATCTTTTCTGTCAGGAAAATTCTTGACATGAAATTTATATTTTTGGTTGAAAATTCATCAGTATTGTTGAAACGTAATATTTCAATTGAAAATTCGACGTTTTTGTTAAAAATTCGCCGTTTTGTATAGAAAATTCGTCCTTTCAGTTTAAAAATTCATCTTTTTTTGCAAGTTTTTTTAAAATTCATATATCATGTTGAAAATTCATCTCTTTTGCTTGAAAGCTCAACTACTAAGGGAAACCTCCTTATGGAGGATAATGAAAGGAAGGTAATAAATAGAAGCACAAATAAAAGAAAAATAATAATTTTTTATTTTAATTATTGAAACGTATAGTGTATTAAATATTCATGGGACTAAACAAATTATTTTACATAAGCATTATTATTTTTAAATAATTATAATCCAATGTGAGTTTACACTTTCCACTGTTGGGAGGTTTCCCCTTTTTAATTGCAAAATGCAATTGTTTACGCTAAAATTAATTTTATTCGTTTATTCAAACCTCTTATTTTTCGGTTGAAAATCCACCTTTTCGGGATTAATGTCAACCGTTTTCAAGAAAAGTCGACATTTTATCTGTTGAAATTTGGGCTGTGAAGTCTGTTAAAATATTATGATTGTAGGTTTTGTGTTTTATTTCAGACGTTTATCTGATTAGCGGTCTTCGTATTTGTAAAGTCACCCTGGGGGTTTAAAAAGTTTTTGTTATGGAAAGTTTTCAAAAAAGCGTGCCGCTCGGAAAGTTGTTTTTTGCAGTTTTCCACTCCCCTGAAAAAATGTTCAGACGAATGAGCCATTATATGAAGTCCATCAAGGCTTATTGAAAATTAGGTATTTAGTGTAATTATCTTTGAAAGGTCCATTTTAGAAATTAATTCCAAACTAAAATATTCCGACTGCTTATATGCAATCTTTATATCACAATTTACCTCGTTAAATTATTATCATAAATTCGAAAATATTGTCTAACATGTCTTAATTATAGGTCCCCGAAATTTGTAGCCGCAGGTTTGAATTGACGATTTAGCAAATTTATAATGAAACCACGTGACTCGCATGTCATAACATAACATATGGGAGACTCTCGAACTACTTTAGTCTACGCTGGTCAGATTTGAATTAGCTTTCTCAAGTGAGGCTAATTTTTTAGTTGGACGGGAACGAAAAGCGAATATTTCTTATCTTCGACTTTCTCTGGCGCTTTCACCAACTCATGGATACCGCGGTAACAATGGGACGATAATCGACTTATTATTTACGATCCATGTTACGTAAGTATTACTTACTGTATCCTTCAGCTTAAGTGTACTCAGATTGGGAGAGAAAATACGCCTATTGCTAAATATTAGCATTCTGGAGAAAGGAATCGAAAATCTTCGTAATTGGACATTTTGGTCCTCATTAAAAAAAATGTAAAAGTGCTAAATCAGTGTGGAAACTGAGAAAGTATTAAGGTAATCTGCAAAATCACGTTGGTTCGCAGCGATTTTTTATTTTTTATTGTTGTTCTTTAAGTTGTTTCATTTCTTTAATTTAAAAATCGTATTTAATTGATAATATATTATATTCTTTGGGATTGATATTAAATCTTCAAAATTGTTTTAAAAAATAAAGTTAATAATTGATAACCATTACCCATATTGATTTATTACTCTATTAATTTTTTTTTTACTTGCAAGCAAGAGTGGGGACTAATTTTTTTGGTTTATTATTTCGAAAAGTCCAAAATTATTTAAAGTATTATAGAAGTTGTATGAAATGCCCATTTTTCAATATTTAAAAATTACAAATTAAACACTTTTATATCTTATTTATACAGATTTACGCTTAAAATATTCAACATTAAATTGTTTGAAGCTAAAATCTTTTAAAATTAAACAACTTTGCAATGAAAGTATTTAAAACAAAATAAGTTTATATCTAAGCATTGAAACCGTTTTGATTTTATTTTTTAATTTTTCAAAACTGTATCATTTTAAAATAATTGTAATTTATATTTGGAAAAAATCATTAAAACGAATGTTTAATTCAGTAATTAATGTCCACAATTTCATAGTTTTTAATTGATATTAACACAATATTGTTTTAAACATGTTTTAAACTTAAAGTATGAATGCATACATTTTCTTATGTTAATTTTTTTGATAAAAAAAATATATAAAAACGCAATAATTGTGACAAATAACTTCATATTTAATTTTTTTAAATGGTAGAATATAAAATTGAAAGCGGGCTTTCGTTCCAAAATAAAAATGTGAAATTAAAAATTTATTAATGGATTATTTAAAAGATATACTTTCAAAAAATTGGAAACTGAAAAGTAATAAATTTTACATCTTAATATTAGACAATTTTCAAATTTAAAGGGTTTAAATCAGAAAACTTTTGAATTTTAATTTCCGAAAGATGGTAATTAGATAAATTTATAGTCTTTAAAATGATAAATCAAATCTTTCAAAACGTAAGAATTAGAAATTTTAATATTTCAATAAAGTAATAATAACTGAATATTTTTAAAGTCACTTTCTAAATTTCCAGGGCCCTTTCTACTACTTGGTTAAAAGTTAAAATACTTTGTTAAATTTTTTTTCAATTAATTTATTTGGTTGAAAAATCGATTTTTTCTTTTATAAGATACTTTTGATAACTGATAATTGAACTATTCTGGCTTTTTGGTTGAAAATTAAAATTTTGTGACAAAAAATTCAACTAGTGGGTCAAAAATTGAACTATGTACTTTGTTAAAAATTCATTCTTTTTTAATTTAAAAGCTTCATCATTTTAGTTGGATATTTATCTCTTTAATTGAAAATTGCACTAATTTATTTAAAATTCATATAATCTGTTATTTTATTTTTTGTTCTAAACATTAATTTTTTTGGTATATGGCCTATCGCTCTTTATAAATTATTTGAAAATACATTTTTTGATCTTTATTTCTTTTGTCTCCTTTTTTTAAAATTTTTATAAATCTGTCTCTAATCAGCCGTTTTTAAATGTTGCTCGAAAGCATATTTCTCTTATTTTGACTCCTTTTGTTTAATTAAAATGCGCAAATTAATTAACTTAAGTATATGTTTTTAAAAACAGTTTTTTAAAGAATATACTTCTTTTTAAGCCTTGTGATGCAATTTTGTTGCACAATTCAATTTTTTTTTATTAATGTTTGTTTAAACTTTGTATTTTCAGATATTTAATTTTTGGAAATGAAAATTTAACTATTCCACTTTTTATTGAAGAATTTTTTTAGTTGACAATTCAAATACAAATTTTTGTAGAAAATTAATTTATTTTGAAAATTCGTCTTTTTTGGTAGCATATTAATCTTTTTAGTTGATAATTCAACAGTTAAATTTTCCAGAGATGAATTGCTTACAAAACTCAAAAAGTGAATTATCAACATACGAATTTCCTATAAGGAATTCAACAGTTGCAAATTAAAAACTGGGACTTTTACCAGAAAAATTGTCTAGAAAATCCGGCAGTTAAAATTTTAACCTACGAACTTTGTACAGAATTTAACTCCTGCATTTTCATCTGTAAAATATTTATTACATTTATAGCTTTTAAACCCAAAATTTACATCTTTTAAATATTAGTATATAATAATATAAAAATAATTGAAAAACAATTGGAAATTTTCGAAAAACAATAACGTATTTTTTTAAATTAACTTTATAATTTGCCAAACCCCTTTCCAAATTATTATGGGGAAAAAAATCTGAGGTAAAAATAAAATTATGCAAGAACTGCGTATACAAAATCGAATTTATATTTTAAAAATAATGTTCCAGAGTGAAAATTTCAAATCAATATAAAAATATATATGCCCTCCTCCACTTTGCTTCCTTTCCGACTGAGTGAGTCAAGCTCCACATCGAAAGGGAAATAAAAATAATAAAAATAAAAATATTTAGTTTATTTATATTTTGTAACCATTTAGCACAATTTAACCCACAAGTCCGTTCTTTTCTCAAAAATTAACCCATCTTCGGTTTAATTTTGCGATTTTCAGAATTGAAAAAACTCACTTCTGGTTCGAATTTTACACTACATGGTGATAATTTGTAAAAAGACTATTCTTTGTTAAGCTAATTCTTTTTGACCAAATAGTCTACTATTATATTTTTGGTTGAGAATTATTCTTTCTACGGTAAAATTTTAATTTTTTGGTTCAAAAATCAATTATTTTGTAAAAAGTAATGCTTTTTGGTTCAAAATTAAAATTTTTTGTTGAAAATTCGTCTTTGAGGTCGAAAATTCAACAATGTTAATAAAAATTTATTATATTTGATTGAAAACTCAGCTGTTTTACTGAAAATTGTTATTTTGGGTGGAAAATTCCACTGATTTCTAGACAACTTTTGAAAATATATTAAAATTTTGTTTTCATCTTGACGCAAAAACTTTTGTTGGTTGCAAATGCAACTTTCTTGGTGGAAAAATTGTTATCTTTTTAATTAAAATAAAGCTGCTTGCCTGCAGCCTGAATTCTAAATTTTCAAAATGAAGCCCGCTATTTCCACCCCCCGCCCCCCGGGCCCAGCTTTTCCTCTCGACGGGCCTGTTGAAAATTAATCTGTTTTGGTTTAAAATAATTTATTTTTGTTAAAGAATTATTATTAATCATTTAACGATAAAATAATTAATTATTGAAGTCAATAATGTCATTTTTTGTAATTTCAATAATTATTACCACACTATAATTAAAAAATTGGAAAATTAAAAAAAAACGGCACATTTATTCTATTATTTAAAGAGAATATCATTAAAAGTGAAAATAAATGTGTTGCCTGTAACTATCTAGCATTACTACATAAAAATATACTCATAAACTATAATAATTTGTATAAACAATTATTTTTGTTAAGTTTCAATCATTATTACTACATTCTAATTTTTAAAAAAATACAATTTTAGAAAAAAAGCAAATTTCTACTATTTTTTAAAGAGAATATTATTAAAAATGATAATAAATTGCTTAAACAATTATTTTTGCTAACTGGACGGAAAGTACCAAAAATTCGCACTTCGTATTGAGGGACAGAGGAGTGGGAGTAGCAATTGGCGCGGGCCTGAGTCGAAATTTGGAATTCCTGCGGACAGCAGTAACAAAACAGAGCCGTCGTTCGTGTGGCGCGGTTCACGGAGTCAGTGAACGTGGCCTGTCGGACTGAGTCGGACCAGACTAGACCGGAGCACAAATAAAGGTCCCTACTTCAAATTTACCGTAAACACGAACATAAAACTAGTCAAAATTGTGATACCATTTTTTAAAAATCGTTCTCTAAAAGTGCAGTGTAAAAAACTAGTGACGTTTGAGAAAAAACTGTGCTACTGTGCGAGGTGATCACCAAAAATTTAAAGTGGAAGAACCGTAATTAAACGCTGAAAATGTAACCCTACGATCAGCAGGAGTGTTTGTGCTTTTCCTTTTCTCGTCTTTCTCCGAAAATTTTATTTTCAATCTAACTCAAGCCACTCGACAAATGTGAAGGGAACGGACCTTTTGTTTACATTACCTTTGTGTTTTGATTCCGCGTACAAGTAATTCATCAAAAATAATGACGCCGGTCGCGGGGAGATTTAATTTCGCTCTTTTGCGAATTTTTGGAACTTTAGCTGGTGAGCCACTTGTGATATAATAAATACAGAGCACATAATTACTGTTTTTTTTTAAAGATCGGTTTCTTAAATTTTCTCGTGAATCTAATTTTCTGTTACGTGCATCTTTCGTGATAAATGTGAACTTTGTGAAAAAAATTACTGATTTAGTAAGAGGTGCAGAGGAGACAATATGAGTGAGATGACGGGCGAAGAGCAGCATCGTCAACAAGAATTTGTTGACGATGGCTCGAACTCGGAGGATCATTGCAAGGATCACAGTGTTTCGTTTGAAAGTGAGAAGAGCCTCGAGGTGCATCTTCGGTACCACAACGAGAACCTGCTCAGTCAATGGGCCAGTCAAGATCAGCAGGAGGAGAGCAATAATAACAACAGCAAGGCTGGTAACCATAACAGCAGCAATCATATGGTTATGAAGCGAGAAAGTGTGGCCGCGCCGGCTGATTCGAGTGAACCTTCCTCGAGACCTCCCTCGGAAGGTGCAGCATCTTCGTCTCGGCAACAACACACTCCAACGTCACAGGGATTCCAGGAGTTCCCAACCCCAATGTTCAGTGAGAACAATTATTTTATGCAGAACGAACAACAGAATTATGTTCTGCCCCCCAACTACTCTCCGACCAGGGAGGAGAGTCAGAATGGAGATGGAAACTACACAAGGTACCATCCTTATCAGCATCAACAACGTTTTCCACAACGAGATCGAGCCAACTCTGTGAGTTCTTCAAGTCCGCATAGTCCGCTACAATGTGATAAATGTGGCGCAGTTTACGACGATCCACATCAACTGGCAGAACATGTAAGTTCCAAATTGTAAACAAAAATATTGTGTTATTTTTAATATTTTGAGTATCTCGAGGAAAAATACCTACTCTGAAAATGGCGTTTTTAAATTCTTGATTAGGCAGCGAAAATATTTAGATTCCAATCCCTTTGAAAGCCAATTGCAGTTGTCAAATGTAAATAAAAGGCGCTTTTAAAGTATACAATTTTCAAAATAAGGATTGTAAATAAGAATGCTTCACTATCACAAAATTCTCGCTTTATTCAAATATGATCAGGTAAAACAATATATATTCCTGGTAAAAAAAATAGTTTTCATTACGACTGCCTGTGCAGCAATCAATTTTAAACGCTCTCAAGACTATTTTAGCTATTATTATTATTATTATTATTATTATTATTATTAACCTATTATTATTTATATTATATGTATTATATATTTTTATTATTATTACTATTTCTCTTAGCTCTATTTCATGGTTGATTTAGGGTACAGCAAGAGATTCTGTTTCTTTTTCTTGTATTAACAACCATAGCTTCTATTCGAACTCAAATCAAATGTCTCTTGATATCCAAATTTTGAATAACATTTTAAAACTTACGCGCTTATAGAAAATGATAAGACAAGACTTTGATATTTGAATTTTGTTTCTATTCATATTTTTAATAAATAAATTAAAATAGTGAGAAAAAAATGCAACCAAATTAAACTATTTTTACGCGCTGTACATGGTTACGGAATTTTCCATAACTTTAACCCCTTTTCCAGGTCGTTCAGGGTTAACGTTACGGATTTTTCCGTAATTCTAGCCCCTTTTCCAGCTTTTTAGGGCAACCGTTACGGAAAATTCTGTAAACACATTACCATAGACTGCTCCTTATTTTTAATGCATTTTTTAACAAAAAATATTTGTAAAATATGTATATAAATCGTCATCACTCAGGCAAATGTTATTCAAACTTCCTAATATTTTTTGGATAAACGCGGTGTACACTTCAGGAATGTCTATAATGTTCAATAATAATTAAATGAAAATTGACACTAGTACGAAAACATGTTTTTTTTTAGTTTCGCTACGGAAGCCGTTTCGAGCGTACCCCTCATTCTCCTTCGTACAATCTCGGGATTCGCCACACCATAAATGATCAGGGCCGTGTCAATAATTTCTATTGGAGCTGTATCTTGAAAATATTTTGTTTTTGTATTTTTGCTGTTTAGGTTATTAGAATGCCATAATAAGCGTGGACGTGTTTGTTCTCCAAAATCAAACTTGCTAAAAGTACTGAATTTTAAGTATATCTGTTAATGTAGCAGGGTGGTCGTTTTAATCAAAAAAAAATTCTGTTCATTTCTTAGTTTTTTCTCGGTTCGCATATTTCTTTAATATAAACTGCTTTGAAGCACCTGATTTCACTTCGTCTAAAAGCTTTCTTTTTCTTGAAAAGATTTTCGTAACACGATTAACCACAGAGGGTAGGGCCCGCCTTTCTCATACACTTCTGCGCTGTTGTGGAGTTAATCCTCTGACCTAGCGGCGTCACTGTCTTGTCCCCTTGGACCACCTTGTCCACTATAACGGGAACTTTTCTTTCGGGACTGCAGTGCATAATTAAAAAAGCAGCCTGTGCCACGCACGCTAGTCGCTGTTGTTAACATTGAATCTTTTCTTGTAAAAAACTTACTTCTATTAATTTTTAATCAATCGATTTGATTAAAAATCGATTATTTTTGTCAGGGATACTAAAAAACATGTTTCGCCGACCGGGTTCAATTCGCAATTATTTATTATTAAAGAATAGACATATTAATGGATTGATTTTATTTTTTAGGTAATTATAAGGTACACTGCGTATACCTGCGCTGACACAGTAAAATTAAAAAAAAATTACCAGATTTAAGAAAGAGAATAAAATCTTTTTATAATTCAATAAAATTAAAAAATCACAAAAAGCAAATAATTCCATCAATTCTCACTTTCCATTTATCAGTGATTTGAATATTTCGAAATTGATATTATTAATAATAGTAAGTTTTGTACATTTTACGGTGGCGAGAGGGCCGCTCCTGATTAATTTAATTACTGTTGGTAAATTTACCGTAATTTTTTAAAGATTTTTAAAAATAATGTAAAATTAAGTGATTCATGAAATTTACTTGCGAAAAAATTTGATTTATTGCAATATTTATCTGTGCGCGCACAAACTTACCTGTTCTCAATATGACAAAAACATATATGGGGCATGGGCATCGAAAGAGACACTCAGAATAGTATCATCGTAACACAAAAAATGGAACGTTACACAAAAATCTTTTGTGATTTTAATAATTCAACTGGGAAACTATTTTTGTTTTTTACAGCGCAGTCAGCATACATCTTCCAATAACTATCCCAGCCAACCTCAATATCAGAAGATAGATACTAGTCAACATCAGATACAGAGGCATCAACAATCTCAAATGCACACCTCACCACTACACACGATCCAACATCACACAGGATTCGATTTCAGTGGTGGAACTCTCATCAAGCCTGAATTAAAGCCGCAATCCAACGAGCAAACAGCAGAGATCTTCGACCTTGATTCTCGAAAGGTCCAGACTCACAAGTACGAGGAAGATCTGATCAGAGCACAGCAACAGCAAAATCAGATGCCGATGCAGCATAATGCTATGCAACATCAGCAGAGGACAGCTCCACATTCGGTGAGTTCCATGTTGGGTAGTTGGACGTCGCCTCCAGTTCACCAGGAGTATCATCCAAGAATGTCTCCGATGGCACCCATGGGCACTCCTTCCCCAATGCCGGATCAGAGCCAGTTCATAAATTCGCAGCAAATGCCTCTTGAACCACCCAGACACGGTACTTCGCCCATTATAACGAGCACACAGTCGCTCGCGACCCACCAGCTAGCTCCTGCCTTACTCCAGCAATCTACGGACCCACTGGATGATCAGTCGTGGAAAAGTAACAAAGCTCGCCGACCCAAGACGTATAACTGTACGTCATGCAACAAGTGGTTTACGAGCTCGGGTCATCTGAAGAGGCATTACAACACGACGTTGCACAAAAACGCCGTCAAGGTCAGCAATCAGCCAGATCCCGCCAACATGCCCATCAGCGTGCATCATCATCCAGGCAGGGATGCCGTCAGAAACAAAGGGGGACCAAGATCTCCAGAATTATCTTCTTCAGGAAGTCCCCCAAACTTGATGGCAGGTCTCTCGAACGAGGCAACGAGGGGCCTGCTCCACACTTCTATCACCACAACCAGCCTTTCCAACAACAACCACAAGTCTTCGGAGATCCAAGGATCCCTTTCACAGCAACAGGTAGTTTCAGCGGCCCGCATGTCCAACCTCGTGCCGCTCAATTGCCCGCCGCATTCTCCAATGGAGCACCATCAGCACCAAATGGGTTCCCCATCACCCCAATTGGCTCAGCACCACCACCGAATGAATTCACCTCAAATGGGGGTGCACCATCACATGGATTTACCCATTACCTCCATTCACCATCAACCAACGCACCTGAATTCGCCTTCCCCAATGGGCCAACACCAGCACATGAGTTCTCCATCACCCATGATGCGAGGCGTACCATCGATGCCTACCCCGCCCCCGCCAATGGGGGGTACTATGATGCCTCATCAGCCGTACCCAGACCTTTTGCACCCCCACGTTACAACTACTACCAACATCCAGGGCCTAATGGATATGAGCAGCCTAACTACTACTGGTAATGATCTACACCCTTCTATGCAATTGAACCAAGAGATGCTGCCTGGTTTCGGAACTTTTAACAACTCCCAAATGCCTTTGCCGAGTTTTAACAACTTCGCCATGAACCCGTCATACAATTTAGTTGGACAAAATCCATTGCAGGCCGTTAACGTGGGAGGATTTAGTCCAGAGGAGAATATTCCTCCTCCAGACAGAAGCTTCAATGCACCTATGCCTACCTATGATACATACAGATACGCACCTCCAAAGTACGAGTCCTTGACAAACATGGACGTTCTCAATTGCACTGCTCCAGATAGTAACATATATGTCAAGTACCAGGATTACATACAGCAGGAGCCACCTCTTTACTATGAAATTCCAAGGTCACGTTTTCAGATGGAGACCAATAATAATAACCTGCCTGAAGAACCACCCAAGGAGTTTAATTCTAATATAAAGAGGAGAAAGAATGCGAAACTTAAGAGCGTGACAACCAAGGAGCAGCAGGTCACGAGCACAAATCCTGACTTGGCCTACGTATCTGAGAATGATCGTCACAAATGCCACGATTGCAACAAATACTTCAGCAAGTCTTGTTACTTGACACAACACAACACGAGTTTTCATGCCGGTGACAAACCTTTTAAGTGCAACCAGTGCGGAAAGAGGTTTCCACACAAGACCATGCATGCTGAACATTTGCAAAAACATGCTGGCGAGAAGCCCTACAAATGTGAGATTTGTCCCAAGCAATTCAACCACAAGACAGACCTCAGACGGCACATGTGCCTCCACACTGGTAAAAAGCCGTACGCCTGTGATATTTGCCAAAAGGGTTTTATACGAAAGGACCACATGATGAAGCACGTCGAAACGCACAAGAAGAAGCAGTCCAATACCGATCAGCTCAATGTACATCTCAGGGCGTGATTTCCAAAATTGCCTGATTTTTTTAATATTTCCAGCCAAGGTCGACGTTCCTCAAGTGGTCACTTGATGAGTTATCATCAAAATCATAGCCTTCGTTCCGAAATCCTATTTATTAGTTCTACTTTACAACTCCTGCTGATTCTCCCAAAATAAAATGTCCCTTCGCCCACAGGGAAAAGAAACCAGGGAGTTTTTGCTCAACGTATTTTTACTGTCAGGAATACTTTTCGAAGAGTAAACTGTAAGTAAAATTACCGGTCATTTTTTCTAGCATCCTTGAAAAGGCTTAACAATTTTTCAAAGAAGTTCCTATGCTTGTCTCTATTCAAAATGTTTTACCTTATTAAATAGAGATAACAAAAAATCGAGGTTGCTGGGAACCATTCACTGAAAGATTTTATTCCTTGCGATAATCAGAGTCAATTCCAGTTTTCGTAAAATGTAGCTCGACTTTGCAGATTGCGACTATAGAGGTTAAAATACTCAATTCTTGAATGGAATCCTGATTGTAAATCATAAAGTGATGGGTAATTATTTGATAATGACGTTAAATCAATGACATAATATTAATATTTTGTAGCACTCTCTCAATGAATAAAAACAATTGTTTTGTTATGTTAAATTATTTACGTGAACATATCACATTTTTCTGTTGTATCAAAAAGTCTACTGTCACTTTCTTTTTACAATTCGTGAATTATAAACTATTTGATAGATCATATCAATTAATTATCATAGTTGTAAATTAATTTGAAAGGAGTGTCTAAGTTATAGAAATTGCAATATTTAATTATCTCTTTTAAACATTGTTGTGATCATTAATTGTAAATTATTTTTTTGTAAACATTCCAAGGATAAGATTCCAATGAATCAGTCGGCTAGTTTATACAGTAACGATTGTTTTTCTAATATATGGAATATGAGTAAGCGTTGACATCGCCATAATGAAATAAATTTGTTTCTGTTCATCGTTGATTAATTAACCGATTGATTGGTTCACATATGAATTGTTTCGTGTTGAAAGTGTGCAAACTAAGGTCGAATTGTGCGTGTTCTTTGTCTTCTTTTTTTGTATCTCTTTTTTTATTTTTGTCTCAGTGCCTCTTGAGTAATTTATTTTCAGTAACTTCCGCGTAATTATAAAAGTTTCATTGGGACGATATCTACCATATACTGTACATATGTGTGCAAATTTTTTAGTTTCTATTATATTCAATGTGATAAAAATTTATGGCCATTTGCCATTATACTATAAGTAATATCCCAGAACGGACTACCTCAAGAGTTCAGGAATTATATCAATGTGCGAAGGAAAGGGTTAAAAAAACGTTAATGAAAAGTCAATGCAAAAACCTAGTTCTTCATAATATTTTTTTGACTTGTTCAATTTAAATGCCAATGACGTCATATCATGATTTTTTACTTTTGTTAAAACAAAATTTAAAGATAGAATTTCTTTCCCTCTCGGCTGCTACATTTTATAAGACAAAAGAGAAGTAGTTGAAGAATCAAAATATGTGATAGACAATGTGAAAATAAAATAGATATTCTTCGTGTCATTGCGCCGAGCAAATCATGTTTGAAGGTAAAAGTTTGATTTTCGAAGGACGCTTTGAGCTATCGGAATAATGCTTTTTAATAATGGACAAAGCCATGGGCCGTCATGTAATTTAAAAATGTGCAAAAAGCGACATCGAAATAGCGATCGTTAGGTGAAGATATATTTTGAATTATGTATTTGAAGATGTGTCATACATAAGTACCTTATGATACAAATATATAAAACACATGTACGAATGTTCATGCGTTTTGAGAATATTAGTTAATTAATAAATAATTATTAACTGCACATGTCATGAGCTTTTATTAATTACCTACCGATCCTCATCCAAATTTGTTTTATTATTCGATTTATTATTTTCTTTAATACCTATTTAAATCTTACAAAATTTCAGGGTCCACAATGAATCTCCTTTGGATGGGGTTTCAACTATTTTATAGTAAATTCAATTGTTAGTTATATGTATAAAATACAAATCTTTCTTTGTTGAAATATCTAGTGTTACGTTTTTCATTGAAAGTTCGTCTTTTTTGTTTGAAAGTTGGACTCTCTCTCTCTCTCTCTCTTTTTGACTGAAAATATTACTTTGCCATTTTTGTCATAATTTCGGGGTTAAAGTTCAACTCTCCACAGAAAATTCGCCTTAGCTTAAAAGCTAAACAATTTATATAAGCATTTTTTCTTTTTTTCCTTGTTGATAGTTGAGTTAGTTTGTTAAAAATTAATTTTATGATTGCAGATTTCAAATTCGTTAATTCCCAAAAATAGTATGTAGATGAATAATGTATGTAGATTTTCAAATGCTCGAATGTAATAAGATGCCGAAAAAATATTTTCCGAGAAAATACACACTCACAGAAAGAAACTTATATTTTTTGAGGGAATTTGACAAATTTGCCAATTTATTTTTTGCTATAATTTGAAATTTTAGCAATTTATTATATTCAGGAAAATTTTTTTTCGGTATTTCTATTTTTTTTGGGACTAAGTAAATTTAATTTTCTTGAAAATTTCTGTTTCTTAAAATGTATTTAAGAGCTTGTTTGAGACCTTCTACAAAATTTGTTAACAAATTGACGGGAAATAATGAAATTAAATATAAAATGAAATAAAAATATTTTTATATTATATAAAAAATCATCACTTGCTTTTTTTTCAAGTCGACGGACTATGAATACGTATCAAGATCGTAATTTGAATACAATTAGAAAATTCATCAATTTACCTATTTTAATTTGGGTTTTCATAGAAAACTAATCTTATTGACTGAAAAGTTATTTTTGTGGCTTGAAAATGTACCTATTTGATTAAAAATGCCAATATTTTCCTTAAAGTTTAAATATTTCGTTAAAAAATTAACTATTCTGCTGAAATTTCGTTTACCTTTGATTCCAAGTTAATTTTTTAAACTAAAAATTTCAATATTCCATTTTTCATTGGAAATTCATATTTTTAATTGAAAATTCAATTCTTCTTCTTTATTCATAATGTGTCCCCTAAGGATTTACATGACTTCCAGGTCTTACAATATTTCCGCTTAAATATTAAACAAACAAAAACATCTTAACCTTAATATTTACAAGTATTTACAACTATGTACTAGTTTTATATCTAGTTCCTCATCTCTATTTCCTGTGATAGTGCAATTTAGGATTTTTTAGCATACGATTGATCGAGCGAGCGGTCGAAAGCGAGAGTGCAGGCAAGAGAGAGAGAGAGAATGAGAACATAAACGCTTCTTAGTCTACTTATGCTATTACATATCCATTACTTACAATTTTTACGCTTATAATATAGGTGACTTCCATTTCCTTACTCTTTCCCTTTTTTGTTCCTCCAATCTGCCACTTTTTCACATGCATTCTTTCATTCACTCTCATTCGTTCCCCTAGCATCCTTCAACTCCTTCATTCATTCTTCTGCTAATCCATCCTCCCCTAGAATCTTTACCACATTCTCTTGCCAGCTTCCTTTCTCTTCCATTCCTCTTCTACATCCTTCCCTTACTTACTTTGGTAAATCTTCCTTTTTTATCATCTTATACCATTTATTGTATATTGATTCCTTGATCTTCTCCCATCCTTCTATTAATTGTCTTTCCCTGTCCTTTTTTTCCTATTCTTTATAGTTTACTGCAGTTCCATCTTCTATATCTCTAGCATTCAAGAACGACTTCCTTTCTTCTTGCCATCTCGTTAATTCTATCCCCCTCCCTCTACTCTCTTTACACCTATCAAACACTTTCTGGCCAACTTCCCTCCCGTTCCCTCCCCAGGCTTCGTCTCAAATTTTCTTGCCCTCTTTCCCGCTTTAATACTTCATTTATCCCTTTGCGCTTCTTCTCTCACCAAATATCCTGGCGTCCTCCAATCTACCCCTAATGTCCACCTTATATATCTTTCTTGTAAACTCCCAATATTTTTCCTTTCTTTCCATGACCATAGCTCTGCCGCATAACTTAATACCCGCCATACCAGCGTATCAAATAACCACATTGTCCTTCTCCAATTTTTGTAAACCTTCTTTTTCCGGTTCCCCATATCTGTTTTATTACCCCTGCTTCTTTTTTATCATTTCTCTTCTATGAGCTCTATAATCTCCATTCTTTCGCAAAATATATTTTTAATATTTAAACTTCTTCTATTTTTATTCCCGTCTATACCCGTCCATTTTTTCTGTCTCCCCTCCTCTTCTAAACCTGATTATCTTTGTCTTTTCTAAATTTAAATTCAGCTTTTTCCCATCTAAGACATTCTCTATTCCTGTAATTAAGCCCGCCATCCCTTCTTTATCCTCTGCAGCACTATGTCATCTGCGTATGCCAGTGTATATGTATTTTCCTTCCCTATCGTAACTTCTCCCCAACCTTTTCTCCTCATTTCTTCTTCCAAGTCTGATATTAATATGCTGCTTTTTGTCTCTCTACAAATTTCTGCTACTTTCTTCATTAATCCCTCCCTTATCCCCATTATCCCCTTATCCTTATCCCCTTTTTCACCATAACTTTTTCTTTTCGCCTCAGTCTAATGAGTCAAACGCTGCCTTTAATTCCACGAACATTGATATCATTGCCCCTTTTCCCTCTTTAATCCTCTTATTTACTAGATAATTCAGAACATATATGTTGTCCATCGCCCCTTTCCTTTTCCAAACAGTGTCTGACTCGGTGGCTCACACCTATATAATCTTTAACCTCCTCTCCTTTGCCTTTCTTTACTATCGGTATCACTACTTCTTCTTTCCATGACTCGATTGCACATTATCCATGCCCATTCCTCTAGTTCTGTCCCTCCATATTTCCATACTTCATTTGGAATCTCATCTATACCAGGCGCATTTCCATCCTTCATTATTCCTAACGCCTTGAATATTTCTTCCCTTGTTATGTCCTCTTCCTCGCCTCTTTCTCTACCATATTTTCCTCACTTTCTAACTTTTCTCTCTACCACTCCTAGCAAATCCAAAAAATGTTTTTTCCATTCTACCATTTCAATATATTGAAATGTTTACTCTTTTTTTTTCTTCTTCTTTCTCTATTATTTTCTACCTTCAATACCTCTTCTTCCGTCCTAGTTTTCTCCGCCTCTTCCTCAAACATTTTATCCTCTTCTTCTTTCTTTTGATCACACAAATCAGAATACTCTTTTTTTTCTCCTATATTCTTCCCCATTACTTTTTCTTTTCTCCACTTTCTTAATTCCTTTCTGACCTCCTTCTTTTTCTCTTTACAATCATCATCCCATCCACTTCTATTCCCCTCTTGCCTAACTTTATTTTTGTTTATGCACTTTAATCCTCTTTTTACTTCTCTCATTTTTTCCATCTCCTCGTCCACATTTCCCTCTCTCATTTTGCTATTTCTTACTTTTTTTCTAAACTTTTCTTTTCCTTGCCATAAACAATCCCCTTTTCCTATACTCTTTAACTTTGCCCTCTTTTTATGCATTTTACTATTACTTTTTTCTCCCTATAATATCACTATTCAGGGAAAGTGATCCGAATCAATTTATTCACCTACCGCTAATTTTTTCACCTTCTCTCTTACCTCATCATCCACTATCACATAATCAATTGCGGTTCCCCTTTCTTCTCCTGACCGTGTATAATCTCCTTCCTCATCTCCCTCTATATTTCCATTTAAGATAAACCATCCCAAATCCACCAAAATCTTTAACAACTTTAACTTTAGCAACTTCTTTTCTGGCTTGAAATTCTATCCTTTCTTGCTCAGGATTCAACTTGTTGAAAATTCATATTTTTTGGTCGAATTCAAATGTTTTTTATTTTAAATAAAAAGATTATTTTATTTTTATTTATTAGCTATAAGGTGTTTTGAGGAGAAATAATTTTTGATTATAAACTTTTATGTCCTGAATGAACTTTTTTTATTCAAAATTGATCGAATTGAAAACTAAACTCGTTGTTTAAAATGCATATTTTCGGTTCAAAATTCGGCTATTGAAGTATAACATTAAACTATTATGTTTTTTATTAAGAAATTGACCTTTTTCGTTGAAAACGTAGAATTTTATTTCAGTTTTGAACTTTTTTTAACTTTCATCTTTTCAGTTGAAAATAAGTTGTTTAAACTGAAAATTTAATAATTCCATTTTTGGTTCATAATTCATCTTTTTTATTAGAAAACTCCACTATTTCACGTTAAAAATTTATATTCCTTGATCAAAAAAATTAACTGTCTTGAAGGCTTTCTTGTTGAAAATTCTTCTTTTCCAGTTGAACAATCCACCATTTTATAAAAAATTTGATTTTTTAGCTTGAATACTATTTTGTTTAAAATTGATTTTTTTAATTAAATTCATTTCGTTGATAACTCGTTTATTTTTGTTATAGTTGGTGTTTTTTTTTACTTAAAATTAATCTATTCTATTTTTGGTTGTAAACCAAATATAATACATAAAATAAATAAATATACATGGAAATAAATTTTATTTTTTGATTTTAGAAGCGTCGCGTAATACAAAACCCGTGCGCCCCCCCCCCTATGAAACGCTTTTTGACCTCATGGCAGCCCCCCCCCCCCCCCCACTAATTCTAAATAATTAGATAAGCCCTTTTTTTATCAATTCTCAAATCAATCTGCAAAAAAAAACTTATCTCCAAACGATAAAGCGATATCGGAATTTTATGGCAAGTCTTTTGTATAACTTTGTTGGCTTGCACGACCTGCCTCACTTCTGTCAGACCCACATGAATTATGACGTTGGGAGCGAAGCCGAAAGTTCATTGTGGGCATAAGAATGCACTGTCTTGATATTAAAGGCGATTCATTGCCGGAAGAATAGAATATTTCAGATGATTCATAACAAAAACTGCAATGGACTTAATACTTTAATTCCCTTTCGAATTTATAAAGCCAAGGGTAGTCTTTTAAATAAAAGTAAAATTTCTGTGTTTAGTATTTAAATACAACTGGTCTAAATATTCGTATTTAATAATAAACAAACAAAAACGTTTGGAATATACATGATCTCTGTTATGAGTCAATGTTTATTATTTGCAAAGCAAAATCTAAACTGATTGTTTGTCAATAAATTATAAACTTGTTGGATGAGAAAATTTAATAACATTGTTTTCTAGATTTACAAAATAAAGAAGGTAAATATCTAATAATTCTAGATATTTAATTTAATCTGCCATTTATTAATTCAGTGATTTTTCATGCTATTATTTTTGCATTTTAAATTAAAATGAGTGAATTTTAAATATCTTGATGATGTTTATATTATTTGTGATGTTTTTTTTCTTCTCTTATTATCTTAAATTCTAGCGGCTCAGTTTAAGGTTCCTGACTGAAGAATGCAGTTAATAAAATAATTAAACTTTACAACTTTCCAATATTTAAAATTCCTAATTTTGACATTTTTTAGTAAAAAATATGTATATCCAATCATTTTGATATGATAAAAATATTTAAATATTCTCTAATTTCAATTTAAAATTATAGTTTTCAATGCGGTTTTTTGAATAGTCGTTTTGAGACCTTAAAATGAATGTTTTCTTCTTCAAAAACTTAAGTTTGAAAAATTTTTGATTTCTGAATTTTTTCAGGTTTTGAATTTCATATGATTGTAGTTTTAAATTTAAATATTAAACATGTTAGGAAAATTTCTTTATTAAATCTTTCAACATTGCAAATCGTAGAATATAAAATTAAAGGACTTGATAGTTGCACAAATTTTAGTTTAAAGTATTTGTAATTAAATAATTCTTAATCAAATTTCTTCAGAATAAATTAAAAACACTGTAAAATTAAGAAAATAATGTCAAAGTCAACATTTAAAAATGAGAAAATTACAAAATAAAATTATATTATATAAAATTAAATGACTGAAAGTTGTCAGGATAAAAAATTGGCATCGTAGCGATCTTGTTTTGTATTATTTTGTTGTAATTTTCAAAAAATACCTTAACATTTTTTAGCTAAAGATTCAACAAATTATTTTCTTTTAATTTTCAAAAAATATCTTACAATTTTTTAGTTAAAGATTAAAAAAAATAAATAATTAAAAAATGAAAAATACTATGTTGGAAAATGTCAAGAATAAACAATGTTAAAAAGTAAATAAAATTTGTTGTTTAAAATCAATTCACATAAAAATATGACTATCTGAAATTGATACCTCACCAACTGCCTAATTTCTTTGATTGAGAATGTTTACAAATTCAGAGTTCTGAATTTTTATATTGAGCTTCGAGTTTTCAATTTTTCACTTTCATTATTTTTAATTTTGCACTTAAAATTAAAATGGATAAATTTATGAATGTATAATTAACATATTTAAACATTTTTAATATTTAATCACTTGAACTTACTTTAATTAATTTCAATTGTAAAAGGTTTGATTATAAAAAAAAGTTTTAGTGCCACAATTCTTGGTACTTAAAAATTCTTGCAGTTTTGAATAAAGTTCAGATTCCTTTAATTTTCAACTCTGTAGTTTAAAGATTGTGCAAATTCACATTTTTTTCTATTTTGAATTGTGAAAGTAACGGTTAATTTATTTTTTGATCTTAGAGAAATGTATCTAAACAGTTTTAATATTAATTTTTTTATGCAGTAACAATATAAAATTCGAGAATTTCAGAAGCTTTGACTTTAAAGCATTCAATTTAGTTTTCAACTTCAAATATTTTTATATTTTTATCGCTTAGAATAAAAAATTATTTAAATTACAAAATTCTAATTAGAAATTATGCAATTTAAAAAATTTTGAAATTGTCATATTTTCCAAATTTGAATTTTAAATAATTTAATTGCGAGATTATAATAATTTAAAATAACATTGTTTATTTTGAAACGTTTTTATTTAGAAATAATACAGGTTCAATTAATTTTCGAGCCACTTGAAATATTGTTCTTTTTTATTATTATTTTTATTTTTTTTACATTTTACTTAATCTAAAATTGTTTGGTTGAGGATTTTTTCAATTCAAAATCATATGATATATAAAAAGTTGTAGTCAGATAGCCAAAATTTTAATAAAAAATTGGCTTATTGTTTACAAATTCTTAAAAAATCAAAAACATATTGTGTTCAAAGTATTTTTTCGAAGCATCATTTTTTGACAATAATTTTTGTTCAAATATTCAAAATTTCAGTTACAATTTAATTTGAATTTTAAAGTGGAAATAATTTTTTCAGCCTTTTACAATGGATATTTCTTAAAATTATTATCCTTAAAGAAAAAAAGTATTTTTTCCGGATTTTTAGTAAAAGAATGTTTTTTTCTACTGTTGTATCGTATTCATAAATCTTAAGATTTATCAATATTTTAATAATATTGATATAGACCAGTAGACAAAAAAAAAATAACATCTAAAATTAATAATAAAATATTTCCTGGTCAATAAACCTAAGATCAACAATGAAAAAATAGAAAATTTGTCATTTACACGGTATCCCAAGCCGATTTTGAAATACAAAAAAAAATTAATGTGAAAATTCTCTGTCGATATTCTCAGAATTCATTCATTTTTTTTAAATAAAATTTTGTTCACAATATTCAATCACACTTTGTCTCCAAAGTGGATATTTATTTTATCTTTGAATATTAATTTTGATTTCACAGAATGTTTTTTCAATCTTTTGAAAAATTCTCCTTTTTTGTGTTATCCGCTTCTCTTCGAATTTCGTTCCTTATACGTATTTTTAATCCGTTGACTTACAAAAATTAAAATGATCAAGACAATCGTTTTAGATTAAAGAAAACGTTTGAATTGAACAAAAATAATTTCTCTGAACCGAAGAAATTTTCAAAAATAAATCAAATTTTGTTCACAATATTCAACCACACTTTGTCTCCAGAGTGGATATTTATTTTATCTTTTTATAGTAATTTTGATTTCAGATAATATTTTTCACTCTTTTCAAAAATTATTT
>JAAAKG020140071.1:5146-63257 GCA_010014905.2 Druon quercuslanigerum | reverse complement strand
TCAGTGAGCAGTGTAAACATACAACATTGTTCCTGCATTTAATTGCACTATGTCCAAATCCACCACAATTATGGCAATTTTTTTTTCTTCAGGTTTCTAGTATTTTCTTGAAAATTTGTCTTTTCTGTTTGAACGTAACTGTTTTTTATTTTAATTTACAATATTTTTTCATTAAAGTATCAAATATCACCTATTTCGTTGCGAATTATTTTTTATTGGTTGAAAAATCAACTACTTGGTTTAAACTTCTTGAGACAATGTAACTATTTCGTTAAACATTCGTGTTTTTAGAAATTTTTGGTTAAAAACTTAACAATTGGGTTAAAAATTAGTCTTTCTCGCTTGAAACTTCAACCACTTAATTAAAAGTTCAACTGCTTCGTTAAAATTTGTTTACTAGATTAACCTCATTAATTGAAAATTTAACTTTTTTTAAAATCTGTTTTCTTTTCGGATAAAAATTAATTTTTCATATAAAAATTTGAATAAGTATTAAGGATTCAACTATTAGGTTGGAAACTTCCATTTTGGTAATTTTTTTGTTTGAAAATTAATTTTTGAAACTGAGAAATTGACGATTCCATTTTTGGTGAAAAAATAACTATTTTAGTTAAAAAATTAATTATTCTTTTTTAATATTCATGTTTCTTGATTAAAAATTCATCTATTTGGTTAAAGATTTATTTATTCGGTTAACTGTGCGATTTATCGTTGAATCCGGCTTGTTTAAAATTGTACTTTTGATAGAAAATTAATCTTTTATGGTAGAAAAACCAGCTTTCTTGATTAAAAATCAACCTTTTTGCTATAAAATCATCTGTCTTCTAAAAAATTTGCCTTCTGCTTAAAAATTGAACTGTTTTTAGTTGAATTTTGTTATATTTTTTGTGAGAAAATTCGACCATTAAGTTGAAAATTCCACTATTTTAAAAGTCATATTTTTTGGTCGGAAATTCAACTGTATTGTTCCAAATTCGTCCTTTTGGATTGAAAACTCATCTTATGGTAGAAAAGTCATCTTTATTGTTTGAAAATTTATCTTTGTTTGTTGAAAATTAACTTTATTGTTGAAAATTCGTCTTTTTGGGTTAAAAATGTATCTATTCTGGTAGAAAATCGTTTCTGGGTGCAAAAAATAGCCCACAAAAGGTAACGTAATTTAAGGACGGCCACTTAATAGCAATATACCTGAAGCCTGTTTTTATTATTGAATTTAAAATTTCTGGTCAGTGGAAAGGTGTGAATAATTTTCTTCCCTGAGAATTGAAGTTTCTTTAAATATCCATAATTTCCTTTTGTAAATTCGACTTTAATTTATTTCACGTTTAATAGTAAATTAAACTCTTTGCGAAATTAGTTTAAGAATGCTGAAATCATCAAAAAGGCCAGATATTTGCAATGTGTTACTGGTTTTGTAACAATTCATGAATCTGGAGAGGAAACTACTGTGATTGTTTGGGACGATACTAACAATAAATTAGAGGAACTCTCGAAAATTTCAGATGGAATTAAGGCTTTTTCACTTGCTGGTTCACAGATTTTGGGTAGAGGCAAGTAAGAAATAATTTCTTTGCATCTAAATTTAATTAAAACTCTTTTCTATATTTTTATCCACTTTTTTGTTTATAACTTTAAAAGATAATTTACTTTCTCGATTATTTTTCAAATTTGTTTTTTTATTTACATAGGAGAATTAAATAAATAATATGTTTATATTCTCAAATTTCTAGACTACAGTGTTTACGTTGTCGGCGGCGAAAAATCTATTGGTAAAGGCTCCTTCAATAAGGTTGTTACGCGTTATTGTCTACTTACAAAAACGTGGTACAAAGTAGCAAGGTAGTTATAATTTTAGAGCGTATTTAAATTTTTCTTTTGGATTTGTCTCGATGGATCGAGCAATCTTGAAATCTGGTGTATCTGGAGTGAAATAATTAAAATCTTTGAAATCTTTTGAAATCTATTAAAATATTTTGAAGTCTATTGTAAAATCATTGTAATCTATGAAATGTTACGAAATCTTTGTGAAATCATCAAATCTTTGTAAGATCTTGTGAAATATTTTTGAAATCATTCAAATATTTGTGAAAAAGATTGAACTCTTTGTGAAATCATCAGAAATAGAATGGTTGTTTTTGTTAAATAATTGCAATCTCCGTGAAAAATTTGAAATCTTTCTAAAATTATTTAAATTTTTATGAAATTTTTAAAATTTTTCAAATCTTTGTAAAATAATTAGAGTCTGAAATATTGTTGAAATCATTCAGATCATTTTAAAATATATTGAAATCTTTGTGATATCATTAAAATTGTTGTGAAATCTATTGAAATATTTGTACAATCATTGAAATTATTGTTAAATCATTGCAATCTTTGAGAAATAGTTTGCAATATTTCGAAGATTATTGAAATCTTTATGAAATTATTGAAATCATGGAAATCTTTCTGAAATCATTAAAGTTTTTGTGAAATATATGGGCATTTTTACGAGGTAATCTTTGTATCTTGGTCAAACTTGTGTAGAATAATTAGAAATTTTTGTAAAGTAATTTGAAATCTTTATGAAATTATTGAAATCATTGAAATCTTTCTGAAATCGCTCAAGGTTTTGTGAAATATATGGAAATATTTACAAGATTATTACGATCTTAGTACGAAACAGACTTTCCTACTATAGAAAATTAATTTTCAACGAAAAAGTGTGATAGTTGATATTTTTACCAAAAAAGATAAACTTTCGTCCAAAATGAATGAATTTTTAAGCCAAAAAGAAAAATTGCACCTAAATTGTTGAAACTCCGAGTCAAGAGACGAATTTACTTTACACAAATTAAAATTTCAAATAAAAAATATGATTTTTCAGGAAAAAATAATTTTCAAACAAAAACATAAATCTTTATTTAAAGAAATTTTTCAATAAAGTAATTGAAATTTTACGTAATCAGTTTAATTTTGAATGAACAAATATCAGTTTTCAACAAAATGGTTAAACTTTGAACAAAAGAGATGCATTTGCAACCGCAAATATGAATCTTCAACAAAAAAATGTATTCTTAATAAAGTGGTTTCACCAAAATTTTTAGTCAAAATAGTTTAATTCTCAAGCTAAGAAGAATAATTTTTAACTAAAACAGGTGCATTTTTAAATCAAGAAGTAAAATTAAAAAAAGTTTAATTTTCATTTAAAAAATGATTTAGTTTGACTTTTCAATACCAATCTGTGAGTTTTAAGCAGGAAGTAAATTTTCTACAAAATGTTCAAAATTCAATGAAAATGGACGATTTTTTAAACGAAATGGTTCAAATGTTAACCAGGTATTTTCATTTTTATCCCAGAAAGATGCAATTGGTACTAAAACGGATTAATTTTTTAAATGAATAGATACATTTTTAAAAGAAAATGGTTGGATTTTCATTTACAAAATATAGCAGTTGGCTCTTTAATACAAAAATATGAATTTTTAACAACAAGTAAATTTCCTACGAAATAGTAGAATTTTTGACAAAACGGTTGAATTTTAATTTAAAAATGATGACTTTTAAAAAAATTGTTAAATTTTAAGCAAAGAGTTGCATTTGTGCCTAAGAAAGATGCCATTTCTACTGAAATAAATCATTTTTTTTAAATCTACAAGACGAATTAGAAAAAAATAGTCAAAGTTTCGAGCAAAGAATTGCATTCTTGTCCAAGAAAGATGCAATTTTTCCTTAAATGAATGAATGTTTAAAAGCAAGAAACAAATTTAAAAAAAAGTTTAATTATGAACCAAAAAAGATTTCAGGTGACTTTTGAACACCAAAATGTGATTTTTAAACAAGAAAAATAGTTGCATTTTTATCCAAGGAAGATGAAATTTCTACTAAAATAGATTAATTTTTTAATTGGACACAAATTTTCAAAAAAACAGTTTAATTTTAAACACAAAAAGACGAATTTGTTTTGATTTGGATGAAAATGGGGTTTTCACCGAAAATTTAACTGTTATGTTAACAATTTGTTTCTTTTATAATAAAAAAATTATTATTAATTTAAAGCAAGACTATAGCCATCATTCCTGTTAAATATTATATAATTTTTGTTAAAAATTCATCTATTTGGCTGAACATTATTTTGTTGACTAAAAATTTAATTATTCAATTTTTGGTTTAAAATTGATATTTTCTAGTCGAAAACTCATATTATTAGATTCTCATCATGTTTGAGTGAGAAAGTATTAGAATCGTCAGAAATTTGACATCACAGTATTAGAATAAAAATATTAGAAAGTATTAGAATTGTCGGAAATTTGAAATCACAGTTTTTCAAATAAAACTGTTACATTTTCAACCAGATATCAATTAAATTAAAATCTTAAAATTAATTAAATAGTGCAAAAAATAAAACCAAGAATCTAACGACCAAATTTGAACAATTGAATCTTAACGTAAGATATCAATTAATTCATAATTTATAATTAATTAAAAAAATTTTAATGTATCTTTACGTAATTTGAATGTAACAAATTATAGAAATTCCTTGACTTTTTCCATTTTTTTTATAAATCCCTGACTTACCTCTAACCAATTAAATTCACTGACTTTCAAAAAAAATTGTTATTGGCTGGGCTTGTTTTTCACTCATCAGATTTCTTTGGTGCATAAAGTTCATTCATATAAAATTTCCGTGCAATTACTGCGGGTTTTTTGTTTTTTTTCCAAATTTCCAAAAATTACGGAGAGGGTCGCCCCCCCCCCCCCCAATATTTAAGCTGTTAGATAATTTAAGTACAGTCCCTAAAGTATAAATGATTCTTGCTTTTTATAGTTTACCTGTACCGAGAAGACATATGGTAGCTTCATTTTTGGACAACAAATTGGTATTAGTGGGTGGTGTAGGAGTGCATCGTATAAAACTCAGTTCAGTTCAAGTCTTGGATATTCATACAGGTATTAATCTCTACTTACAAAATTTATCTTAAAGATCCCTCTATTTTATCTAGGTAATCAGGGTGGCGACTTGACTGGGAAATGAACAAGAAAAATCGGGAATTTATTTTTTTTTACGGGAATTTGCTTTTATCGCAGAAAAATGTAAGTTTTTATTATTTAAGCAATTTTATTCAATTTAGAAAAGTTATTTCTACTTTGTCTCAGAGATTCGAACTAAATTAAGGGGCATTTTCTGACATTTTACAATTATATCTGTCAATTCTATATAATTTGCCTGAAAACTATGCCCAGTATGAAAACTTGCAAAAAAATAATAATGCAGGTACGCGGGTACATTATCAAAATGGTGTTTTTTCTAAGTTTTATGTAGAAATAAACAAAAAGGAACGTAGCGATTGTTTCCTTAAATTTCTTTTCGGGTTTTTTTTATTCATATAAAATATGATTACAACATTATTTTGACATTATGTCTTCGGACGCTCATTGTCTTTGAGTACTTTTATAGACTTAGCTTATTTTTTAGCTAAATTCTTTTAAATTTTTTGAAAAAATTGGCAAATATCCAAAAATATCACTTAATTTCGATAGAATCCCTGCTTTGTCTACTGTCGCAGACTTGTCAAATTATCTCAGTTTACTCTAATTACTTTAATTTAGGTCCGTTCTTAAAAATTTATTTTGTTGTTGATGATTGATCATTTTAATTTAAAATTGATCTCTGCTTGAAAATGTAACAACTGTGTTAAAAATAATGTTTTTTAATTCCATTTACGGTTGAATATGGATATTTTTTATTTAAAAATTAAACCAGTTGTTTTAAAATTTCTGTGCTTTGTGAAAAATTCTTCTTTTTTGTAGAAAATTATTCTTTATGGTGACAATTCATCTTATTGGTATAAAATTCAACTATTCCAGTTGAAGATTCATCATTATAGTTGAAAATTCATCAGTTTGGTTTAAAGTTAATTTCTTCAACTGTAAATTTAAAAGTCCATTTTTTGTTAAAAGTTGATATTTTCTTGTTTAAAATTCAACAATTTGAATGAAAATTTGTATTCTTTGATGAAAAATTCAACTATTTAATTGAAAATCTACATATTTGGTTCAAAGTCGATTTTTTTTCTCGAAAATTATCTTTTTCTTTGCAAGTTAATCTTTTTGTTCAAAAATTCATTTTTCAGGTAAAAATTCAAGTAATCCCGTTTAATTTTTATCATTTAAATTTTAAATTCATCTTTTAGTTTGGAAGTAAAATTACTTGTTGAATGTTGAACTCTTTTGTTAAAAATAAATGTTGTTGGTTGAAAATTTATCAATGTGAAGAATTCCTGAAAATAAAACCAAGAATCTAACGACCAAACTTGAACAAGCGCCACAAAATGTTCCCATTGCAATCTGAAAAAATCTCTTTTTCTCCTTTGCTTTCCCTAAAAAAGTAAAGAAAGAAATTCGTTTTTCATTCGGACAAAAATAAAAAAAGGATAAAGAAAAATGAGAAGGCAACCAACCAAATTCCCTTCATTATATTTTTTATTCCTTTCGTCCTTTTCATTTTTATTATTATCAAATCGCAATTGAAAAGCATTCCATAAAAAATAATCACCAACGTTTCGGCACTCATCAAGGCAAAAAAACCCTAAAACCCTTATCAAGGCAAAAAATTATTTAAACTAAAATAATAAATCAAATTCTTAGCTGTCAAGAACAGCACCGCTACTACGATGCTCTTTCTTTTTAAAGATTTATCATTTTAATTAAAAACTCATTTCTTGGGTTGAAATGTGAGCTATTTTATTGAATTTTTTTTATTTGGATGAAAATGGGTTTTTTACCGAAAATTTAACTGTTTTGTTAAAAATTTGTTTATTTTTTAATAAAAATTATGATTAATTTAAAGCAAGAATATAGCCATCATTCCATTTAAGTATTCTATAATTTTATTTAAAAATTGATCTATTTGACTGAACATTATTTTTTTGAATAAAAATCTAATTATTCAATTGTTGGTTGTAAATTGATATTTTCTAGTTGAAAACTTATTTTTTTACATGCTCATCATTTATGATTGAGAAAGTATTAGAATTGTCGGAAATTTGACATCACAGTTTTTCAATGGATCTGCACGTTTCGAGACCCCCTGAATCCGCAAATAAAGTTTTTACTACGGCGTCTGTTTGTCCGGCCGTCCGTTCGCCCGTAAACACGATAACTCTCAAAAAAATAAACGGGTCAAGTCGATCTTTGGCATACTTTTTTTAGGCCCTAAAAGAAAGGACGACTTCGTTAACCAGCCATTTTCGATAAAAATTAAAAAAGTGAGCGCATTTTGAACATTTTTTAGACCACTTTTTTCTGAATTGGAAAATTCTATGCACCGATATTTATAGTATTCAAAAAGACAAACAATCTACCCTTATCACTTTTTTCTATACAAAAATAGTCTCTGAGTTATAGCATTTTCAAAATTTTTAAAATTAGTCGAAAATACAAATTTTAAGCCATACAACGCACGATATGACAAACAGTCAAGGGAAGACTAACATTGATTTTTGAAAGCCCTACAAAATTATCATAACAAATGTTCGGATTTTCTCGGAAAATCGAAAATTCAAATTATTATTTTAGAAAAAATAATTAAAAATCAAAATTTCCATTTTGTGGTCCAAATATGCAGGATACGAAAAAATCTAAATTAACAAAAATTCTGTTCCTAAAAAAGATCTACAAGTTCGTTAATAATCACGTCTTGATAGGACGCGTACTTTTTGCTTTATTCGTGAAAAATAACATTGAAAATGAATAAATAAGAATATGCGCAAAAATTACAAAAAAAGGATTTTACCAAAATTCTTTACCCGAAAAAAGTTACAAATTTGTAATAATTTATTATATTCTCATAATTTCTGATTGAGAAAGTATTAGAATTTCCCGAAATTGGACACCATAACATTAAAATTGTGAAACCAAACGCACGCAAAATACAAAAAAAAAGTCTCAAAGAGAAATTAGAGCTTTTGAAAAATCCTGCAATATCTCTTTTACAAATTTTCCAATGTTTGAAAAAAGGATTGTAGTTTTTTGTTTATTTTAAGATGGTGAGAATGCGTATCTCAAAGCCTACAGAGCATTGAGAAACTGAATCTTTAACTACACTTAATTATGTAGAAAATTCAGAATATGAAGACGCATATAAATACTGTGATTGAAAAGAGATCTTTTTGATAAAGTTTCAAAGAATAAATATCCGAGCGCGAAGCGCGAGGTATCCTTTTATCGAGCGCGAGATTCAATAGACTAAAAGTTGAATTATTCAATTTTTTGTTAAGATTGATATTTTTTAGTGCAAAATTTAGATATTTGTTTTGAAATTTATTTATTTTTCAATATTGTGCACTGTTGTTTTAAAGTATTTTTGGAAAAATAAATGCTTGCGTTTCGAGACAAACATGAATATGTTCCTTTTAGTTAACCGGGAAAATTAAAAAACTTGACCGGGAAAAATTTGGAAGTGACCAGGAATTCAAAATCGACCGCCAAATCGACACCTTGGTAATTTTTAATTTTTGTACAGGTATTTGGACGAATGGTCCAGACGTTCCTCAGGAATTTACTGAAAATCCTCCTACTTGTGTTTTTGGAGATCAGCTTCTAGTTGCAATGTCAGGTATCTACAGTTACAAATTAGAAAGCAACAAATGGGACATTTTTTGGCAGGATAAAATGACGATTATTAATAATATGGTGTGCTGCAATAAAAAATTATACGTGACTGGTAAGTGTTATTGAATTTATATATTTCAGGGATCAAAGTCTTTCTCCTTTTTATTCGAATTCCCCTTTATTCCCTTATTCTCTAAAAACTTCCCCGTTTCTCTTTAAAGATAGGATATTTAAAATTTTAATATTTTAAGCTGAAAATCGCAGTCCAATGAAATAAAAAATTATTTTCAAAAAAACTTGAAGCTGAATCATTTCAAAGCATGTCGAAAATGTAAAAATCGGTGAAATTGTAATTCAATATAAAATTGAAGCATAAGAAAAATCAGTGTGGCCACTAGAATGGGCAACCGGAAAATTTATCAGACCTGAAAAACCTGGAAAATGACAGTGAATTTTTTTTCAACATTTTCCATTTTAGATTTTTTAATTTTTAAGTGTAAATTTTAATTTAAAGAATTTTAAAATGCAGTTTTGAAAACTTAAACAATGATTAATCAGAAGCAAGTTGCCTCTAACTACTTCGAGGCTTTTTGATCAAAAACATTTTTAATTGATCAGTAATTATAAATTTAATGTTCAAAACTAAACAAAAAACTAAACTTTGAACATTATCATTTTAATGTTTATAAATAACAATTGAGACCTATTATTCTTAGAAAAATTCGAGTAAGTTGAAGATATATTTAGAACTTTAAAATATAAATAAAAATAATTAAAAATTTCAAATGATTTCAAAATATTTAAATCGACAAAATCGGGCTATCTCTATCAAAATTTTGGTGCAAATAGTCCACAGCCTAATTTAAAACCAAATATAGATTTTGGCAGATTTCGAAGAAAAGATTTAGAAGCATTTAACGATGTTAAAAGGCATGAGAAGAATAAAAAATATTTCATAGGAAAACTGAAAATGTTTTATTTTTAAAAATTAATTTTAAGAGCATATATAAAAAGATTTATAAAGTTATAAAAAATAAATTTAGAAGATTTGAAGGATTTGTTTATTTGTCAGGATTAAAAAAATACATTCTGATGAATTTGAATCATTTTAAGGATTTTTCAACTATTTAAAATAAAAATAAATTTAATTTAATTTAAGAAGTGTTCAGTTTATAAAAAAAAAGTTATCGTTTAATGTTTAATGCTTCTAGCTGGAAAATTATAAGATGGATTTATATTTTTGGATTTGAATCTGAAACTTTGGACTCTATAATTAATAAAAGCTTAAAATTTGTGATTTAGAAGTTGAACTGCATTTCATTTAAAACTGTTCAGTTAAAAAGTGGTAGTAGCTTCCATTTTATGGATGTAAATTATTGATCATTTGCATGCGAAATTTTAGGATTAAGAAACTTTTAAACTTCTGTTTTAAAATATTAAAATTTAAGAAATGAACTTTCATAGCTTTAATTTGCAGCTTCTTTTTATTATTTGAAATGGACATTTTTCTGATATTAGAGTTCGGTTTATAAATTTCAATGACCATGAAAAATGTTTGCGAACCGGGAGCAACAAGGTGGCAACGGCCACCATGAAAACTATATATTAAAAAAAACCAGTATTAAAAGGTGTGCGAATACACTTCCTAATTGAAATTGTCAACGTTAAATAACTAATTAAAAAATTGAATATTCCAATCTGTAACAATTTAAAGTCAATAGAAAAAATGGGTAAAAAACTATTTAGGGCGAAAATAAAAATTAAAAGGTAAAATATTACTTCGCTGAATCTATACAAATTAAATATTTTCTAAATGCCAAATATTTGACAAGATCAAACTTGAACTTCTTTTAACCTAAGCTTAAAGGCATTGAAGGGTGCAGCAGTTTTAAATTTACATTCAAAATATTAATTCTATTAAGAAGGAAATTACTAATTTTGAAAACAGAAAATATAATTGATTCTGAGAACGATTTTAAACATATAAAAATGGTTTATTAAACCAATTTTATTTTTTGTCGGAATTTTCATATTGCCGTGAATGAGTTTCAAATGACTTCAGTATATAAAATTTTTTAAATGAATTCTCTAATGACAGACATTATTAAACAAAATTTAACATTTAAAAAAAGTAAAGCATTTCTTATAGAAAGATTGTTTCTTATTTTCTACATGTAATTAAATTTTTAATCATTTCCCTTTTTTCCCTTTTTTCCTGTAGAAAAATACTCTATTTCCCCTTGTTTGAGGTCCTTTTGCGCTGTGATCCCTGCCATTTGAGAACACTAAATACACTACAGACGAATAGTATTGGATCATAAACTGCAATTGAAAGCGGAAGGGGACTTTGAGTACTTTGTTGAAAGTTCATTTTTTGATTAAGGATTAATCTCTTTGGTAAAAAATTTAGCAATTCCATTTTTAGAAAATTAATCTTTTTAGTTAAAAAGCGTCTTCTAGTTGAAAAGTTATCTTTTTCGATGAAAATGTAACTATTTCGTTGAAAATTTGTCTTTTTTTTTATTGATAATTCATTTGTTTAACTAAAAACGTAATTATTCTATTTTTGGTTGAAAATTGACATTTTTTAATAAAATTGGATGTTTTCCAGTTGAAAATGCAACTACTTATTTGAAAATACATATATTTTATTGACAATTCGGAACTCTTTATTAAATATTCACCTTTTTGTAGGAACATTAATCTTCTTGGTTGAAAATTTATCTTTTTAATTGGAGATTCCAGTAATTTGTTGAAAATTTGTATTCTTTGGTTGAATGAAAATTAACTTTTTGGTTAAAACTACAGTATTCGATTCAAAATAAAAATTTTTTTGTAAAAATTAAACTGCTTGGTAGAAAGTTAACCTTTTTTTGATAATTAGTCTTTTTGGATTCAAAATTCAACAATTTTGTGGAAAGATATGTTTTTTTGAATTTTTTTTTTGAAAATTAAGATTTAAAAGATTCATCTTGTTGGTTGAAAATTTAACTTTTTTGTTGATTTTTTTTTTAATTGAAGCTTAATTTTTTTTACCTGAAATTTCAACTTTTGATCCTGTTCAAAATTTTTCATTTTTGGTTAAACTCAACTCGTTGAAAATTGAACTGTTATGTAAAAATTCGTCTTTTTGGCTTCGAATTTCAAAAATTTGATAAAAAGTTAGACAATGATTTCGTTAAAAATTAATATTTTTGTTGAAAATTCATATTCTTGGTTGAAAATTCAACAATTTTACTAAAAATAAAACTTTTTTATGGAAATTTAACTGCTTAGTAGAAAAAACAACTTTTTTTTGTTGAAAAATCATATTTTTGGGCTTTAAATTCAACTTTTTTGTAGTTAATTCGTCTTTTTGCTTCAAAATTGAACAATCTCGTTCAAAGTTTATGTATTTTGTTGAAAATTCGTCTTCTGGTAGAAAATTCAACTACTTGGTCAAAGTTGAACTACTTTGTTCAAAATAAGTTTTTTAAAGGTTGAAAATTCGTTCTTTTTGATTGAAAATTAATTTTTGTATCTGAAAATTTAATTATTTCATGCTAGTTTTGAAAATTTATCTTTTTTTGAGTAGAAAATGGAACTATTTGGATTTTTAAAAATTCACATTTTTGGTTTTGGATTCAACTGTTGGGTTAACAATTTGCCTTTTTATAATTCTTTTGGTTTTGGACTTCCAAGTGGAATTTTTTTTATATATAATATGTAAAATAGAAATAGAATTCAATTTTTTAAACTGAAAATTTGACAATTAGATTTTTATTTCCAAAAATATGTTCTTTAGTTGAAAATTTAACTAAGTGGTTTAAAAGTCATCTTTCTTCATTAAAAATTCATGTATTTGGCTGAAAATTCTACCATTTTATTAAAAATTAGTTTTTTTTGTCCATTTTAACTGTTTGATAATTCGTCTTTCGTTGGAAAATTTATCTTCCTTGACAGAAAAGTAATTTCTTGGTTGAAAATAAACTTTTTTTGTGTTATATTCTCAACTTTTTGGGCTGAAAATTCAACTGACTGCTAAGAAATTGATATTTTTTGCTTGAAAATTGAACTGATTTCGTTTACATTTTAATCTTGTTTGTTTGAAAATAATCTTTGATAGTAGAAATGTCTTCTTGGTTAGAACTTCTTTTTTTTTGCTTCAAAGTTAAAGTATTTTCTATTATAATATTTATATGTACAATATATTTTAAATTAACATTGTATAGGCTGTCAAGCCTGCCTGGAAAACCTGGAAAATTGGAATTGTCAGGTAATTTTTATATACATGGAAACACCTGGAAATGTCAGGGAACTTTTTTTTAAATCAGGGAATTTTTCGAAAGCGTGCTCATTTTTTGAGTTCCTTTATATTACTGTATTAAACTATTTTGATTAAAATTACTTTTTTTTATCAAATTAATTTTTTCAGCTGAAAATTTAACTATTCTATGAAAATGTATTGTTTTTTGTTGAAAATTTAACTACCTAGTTGAAAATTCATGTATTTTTATGACAAATTCATGCCTATTGTTAAAAAATCAATTTTCTTGGTTAAAAACTCATCTTTTCGCTTAAAAAATTCAAAAGTTTTTTTTGCAATTTTTTCACTTTCTTGTATGAAAATTTTTTCTTCGTTAAAAATTTAACTCATGTTAAAAATTCGTGTTTTTTGGTTGAATTAAAATTAAAACCTTTTTTTAAATAGAAACTACTTCATATTTTGCTCAGAGTTTATCTTTTTTGGAATTAAATTTTTATTAATTGGTTGAAAGTTAAACTCTTTTTGCTAAACATTAACTTTTTGGATGAAGATCCATATTTTTAATTAAAAATTTAGCTCTTTCATAAAAAATGAGCTGTTTTATGGAAAATTCTTGTTATCTTTGGCTAAGAATTAATTTTTTACTGAAAATTTAGCTATTATTAAAAATTCTTTGTTTTTGTTGAAATAAATTTTTTCAAATAAAAATTTAGCTTCTACATTTTTTCTAAAGAATTATCTTTTTTAGTCAAAAATTCGTATTTTGTGGTAAAAATTATTTTTTTATTGGTTTGAAGGTCAATTATTAAAGTTAAAAATTCATCACTTTATGTGAAAATTCAGCTTTCTTTTTTTAAAATTCATCTATTCCAGTTGAAGATTCATAATTGAAATTAAAGATTTATGCGTTGAACTTATGTTTTTAGATCAAGATTCAACTATTGTCTCCAGTCGATTATTTATCATTTAGGTCGAAAATTCATCACTTTGGTTTTAAATTTGTTGTTTTGTTTGACAAATTAATTTTTTCTGACTGATAATTTCTATATTCCATTTTTATTGAAAAAAAATTTTTAGTTGTAAATTCAACTGTTTGAATGAAAACTAGTATTTCTTGTTGAATATTAAAACCCATTTGATCGAGGATACATGTATTTTGTTATTTTGTAATATTTTTACTTGAAAAGTTAGAAATTTAATATAGTAGCCATATGAATATTTAACCTAAATATTCTCTAAGTTTTAAGTAATAGAAGATAAAATAAAATTTTTTTTGAACTATTATTATCAAATTCATGGTTTTTAGGTATAAATTAAAGAAATTATGAATTATATTTAGTATTATTCCATTATTTGATTAATCGACGGTGCTAATATATTAAAGATTATCTTGTAATACAATTTTTCAAAGTATTCTAAATTAAACATATGAATTGAATCCCTGGATATAAAGAAAAAGAAACATTATTATAATAAACTCCCGAAACTGTAAACATATTATGGCTAAAAACTAATCTCATTCTAAAAAAGGTATCAAAATCTAATGAGGCTACGAAGGCAGAATGTGAAATTTATGCAGTAATTATATTTTGTATAAAAAGTAACGAAAAAAAATAATTTTCACATTGTGCCTCCGTAGCTACATTATTTTTTACTCATTTTTAATACTTAGCAAGTTTACAGGTCAATTATATTAAATTTACAGAAATAATTGGCAAATATCAGAAAAGGCCTCTTGATTTCGTTCGAATCTATGATTCCGAGTTGATTATTTTAAAAAATTCGAAATATATTAATGCCTCCGTACTATGAAAAAGTACAATTCGAAAAAACTTGAGATACATGAAAAAAATCTGTAATTGACGAGAAATTTTTTTCCAAGATTTGAGTAAACATCCTGTTTTAAGAATTTAATATGTTTTATATTGAATTCAATATCGTATTTACATTAATTTTATTTAAAAGGGGGTTTCCAACAAAATGTAACGCAATTAATGTCCGATACTATTCGCCGGTGGTGTAAGTCGTATCGTGAATACAAATAATATAAGTCTTAACAGTTACATTTCAATAAGATATTAACTGCATGAATTTTTGTTATCTTGCAGTTAGAAAACCGCTTGAATCAATGGCTGTTCAAATTTATTTAATGGAACAAGATGAGAGTTCTAGCGGACTCGTACTAGTATCTTCGGTAATTGTAGGCTCAGTTTACAATTTCTTATCAATTGATAATCGCCTTGTTTGGTTCTTCATGGTTAGTTGTGAAAAGTTAGACGTAGAAGTTGGCGAATTTGAAGGCCTTTCTTACAATCAATTGCAGCGGAAGTCAATTCAGATAAAAGAGAAAATGCGTTTGAAGCCCCATATAGGATGTTTTAATGTTCTGAATCCGAAAAATTTAATGCCACAGGTAAGAGAGCATCCATTAATTACGTAAGGCTTTTTTCTCTATTTGGCATTAGGATGCCCAAAAAAATGTGTTTTTGAATTTTGAAAATCCTACTGCCAAAATTTCTTCCTTTTGGTTAAAAAATACTGCCTTTTGGAATAAAATTCAAGCACTTGGTTGCAAATTTAACTATTTTGTTACAATTTAATTTTTCGTTGATGATTTATCTTTTGAATTGAAAATACAACTTATAATTAGGAATTCACACATTTTGTTAAAATTTAGTTTTTTGTTGTTGAAAATAAATTTTTTATTTAAAATTTATCAATTTTAGTTATATTCCACCATTTTAGACTAAAATTAATATTTTTTTTGTAAATTAATTTTTTTAACTGAAAATTTAATCATTCAATTTTTGGTTTTTTTATTCAAAAATTAATCTTTATGGGTAAAAATTCATGCTTATTTTTGTTAGTTGAAAATTGTATTATTCTTTTTTTGGTAGAGAATTTTTTTTTTTTTAAATTTAAACTATTTCGTTGAAAACTCCTCTTTTTTAAGTTAAATTATCATTTAAGATGCAAATTCATCTTTTTGGTTAAATATCAATTTTGTTTCAAATTAAAATTGAACTAATCGAGTTTAATATTTAATTACTTTAGTTGAAAATTAGTTTTTCAAAGTAAAAAATGTATTTATTCAATGTTTAGTTGAAGCTTGAATTTTTATCGTTGAAAATTGATGTATTTTGTCTGTTTGGTCTTTTTCATCTTTTTTGGTAAAAAATTAATTTTTCGTTAAAATTCATCTCTTTTATTGCAAATTTTAATATTTTATTGAAATTTTTTTGTAACTAATTCACCTTTTTATTTGAAAAATCATAGAATTTGAAGCTTTTTAAATTTAATTAAATTTAGTACCCACATTATTTCTTTTTAAAAGAATATATTTCCTTATTTTCGTTAAAAATCTCATTCTTTTCTTCCTCAACATTTTAGTTACTTTCAGAAATAACAAAGTTATTTAATAAACATTATTTATAATAAACTTACGAAATTGTATGATTGTTCGAGTACATATTCTGAGATGGTTGTTTTCAAAAATGCGAAATACTTGAACGACTTCGCACTATAAAAACTAATATCTAGAAAAGTCTTGACACCCTATAATAATACTGATTATAACAAGCCGATTAAACAATAATTGTTAATTTACAGCATGATGCAGTGTGCAGTATGCAGTATGCAGATTGATAAACAGGAGAACTTATCTCTGCGGTAAGTGAAAGGCTATAAATATTATATTTTTAATTAATTTTTTTTATTTATTTATCGTATATTTTATAATGGAAGCAGTCTTCAAAACAAATATAACACGACAATGCGTATGGTTACACGGAATAAGAAGGTTCGTGCTGATAGCGCAGCGTCGTTGAACACGAAATTATATTTCTTCACACAGAAACGAGAGGAAGAATGCAATTTGCGTTAGACTTTTCGGTTCTTTGGAGGATGCTGGCAGGCTTAATAAATCCAGGCAAATTACATTCTTCTTCTTCTTCTCGCATCGGAGATAAATGACCGATTCTATTTACGATGCATGAAGTCGTGTATTGTAAAGCTCATTTGAACGCATTATTTTCGCGAAGTAACAAACAAAGAAAACATATTGCCCCATAGTATCTCCATACTGTAACGGTAATAAATAATAGTAATAATTATAATAATAATAATTATGATAATAATAATAATAATTCTTTCAACTTCGATGCATGAATATTTATCTCGTGGTACATAACATTACGTAACCTTCGTACTCGACATTTGACATTTGACATTTGACATTCGACATTCGACATTCTTGCGACCTGCTTCCGATTTAATCGTGTCGTGCAATTTCGTTAGTTTCGTTGACGCTGCATCGAGAGCAGGTCAAGTTCGATCATTGTGTTGGACATTATTGTCAACGGTAATATAGTCATGTTAACTCGCAACTGTTCTCGTCGCCAGTCGCCGGTCGCCAGTCCCGGTTTGTATAGTAATTAAATGATGAGACTGACTAATAACAACAGACTCAGAGATCGGTTGCTCGGAGAACATTGAGAGCGAAAGCGGCGTTCGTTTCACCCTTCTTGCCAATTGCGCGTGCTAGGTATTGTCCAATGTCTGATGGTGTACACGCTTTTATTTTCAATTTGTAGGACGTTTCGCCTTCCGAACTGAAGGTGTATCTGCTGCTTGTTTCGTCAATCGGTTTACCATCCTTCAGCCACGTTACTGAAACATCATTTCAATATTATTATCATTTTTATCTAACAGGGTGTCTACTAGGGCGTATCGAACAAAAAAATGTGTTTGCACGAAGTTCTATTAGCAATGAAAACTTTCTTTTGGAAGTCAAGAACACTGCCCTAAATTTCAAATTTGAACAGAAATTTTCTTTTTTGAGATTTAAATTATCAATAAAAAATAGTGCAAAGCAAGCCGATTTATACCTGTATAGCGATAATTCCGTTAAAATATTTTTTACTTTCCCTACTCTACTTTGAAGTTTCAAAGAATTGAAAAAGTCGACTTTTTCGTTACTTTCTTAGAGCCACGGTAAATTTCTCAACAATTTGACCATATAATGTGTGATATTAGGGTGGCCCAAAAAACACTTTTCGAGTTACATGGCAAGAGCCCTCTCCCCAAGTTTCTATTTCCGGAGAAAGAAAATTCGTAATTTTTTTCGAAATTCGAATATTAACGCGTGCCACCGGGAACTTCAAAATCTTATTTAATTCACATGGGGAAATTTTGAATTTTCGAAAAATTGAACTCAGTTCCAGAGTCTCATTGAAACGTGCCAAATTTTTTAGGGATTTGAGAGGAACATTTTAAAAACTTGAAAAATCAACATTTTTGCATGTTACTTAAATGTGATTTTGAAGTGCCCGGTGGCGCGTGTTAATATTCGAATTTCGAAAAAAAAATTACTGATTTTCTTTCTCCGGAAATGGAAAATTGGGGGGGGGGGTGGCTTGTCCTCTAGAGTGAAAAAAAAATGTTGCAATGCATTTTTGGACCACCCTAGTGTTATATAAATTTATAGGAATATATTTTCAATATGTTGCAACAATAATATGTAAGAAATGTTGACATTAAAATAGTTTTTATTAACTTTGAATTACAAGAAAATATTTAAAATTGATACGTTTCTGTCTATTTGACGATAAAATTAATTTGCGGTATATAAATGATCAGAAAAAATACTTCGAAACATGTGAGTTTGTACCTACATAGCAAAAAATTATTTTAGTTAAATAATTAATTATTAATTAATGGTAATCAATAGTAATTAAATGAATAATAATTAAAATAATAAAAATAATATATCACTTTTGAATATTTTCTTGTAATTCAAAGTCAATAAAAACTATTTTAATGTCAAGATTCCTTATATATTATTCTTACAAAATATTATAACATATTTTTCTGTTCAAAATTAAAGAATTGTTTCGTTTTTTAAGATTTTAGCTATATAGCTATATTTTTCGATAAGCCCTAGTCCTACCCTGCCTGGAAAACCTGGAATTATAACGGAAATTTTTTTTTTAAACCAGACAATTTTTTCGAGTATCTGGTTTTTTTAAAAAATTAACTGTGAATTCGGTCTCGAGTGTTTCCACTTTAATTGTATTTATATTTATATGGTGCTCATTTCACTAGCACTTTGCTTCCTGTAAGCAAATGAATTGTCTTCCTCATAGAAAAAGCAATTGTGACTTTTTAAATAATAGAAAAACTAATGTTTTTATTTTTATCAATTTAAGAACAGAAATGTAAAAAAAATAGAAAATTACAAAATAGTACAAAAAAATTGAAATACAATGACATTTCAGACAAATTAAATTTGTTATATAAATGGCAATTTTTCAAGCTGGAAAAGGGAAGGGGGAAATTCTGTCGCCCCCAATCGCTTTTCCAGCTTTATGATAATTTAATTTTAGTTAAGATTAAGTTTTCAGTTTAAAAAACTAATGCTAACATTAAAAAAAATAAAAAATTGATACTATTACAATTCCTATCAGTCTCTGTCGGAATTATTTTATTTGAAAATTTATAATCAAAACGTCTTTTCTATTCATACATCAAATTTGATTTATCTCGATGACTAAATTTTTTCTGCTTAAAACAGATGTTTCAGAACTTAGCAATGAGCATAACTTCCTCACTCTTCAATAAACATAGTTTTGAATTTTGTTAATGAAAAAACTTTTAATATAAAAAACCGATTTTAAAAATATAAAAAACAAATTCAATAAATATTTTTAGAAATCCTTTAATCAGTTGCAAGATATCAGTGGACAAAAAGAGCCCTCTAAATTTTATCAATTTATCTGCAACCGTTTTCAGGTTATCGTGTTCACAAAAAAATGCGACATCCGCTCCCACACAAACGCACACGCGCGCGCACACACACACATCTGAACAATCGCTTAGAACATTGTATTATACATTTTTAAATTGAGGAACGTTTGATTAAATTCTGCATTTCTTTGAAGACAGTTGAATTTGTTAACAAAAAAAATTACATTTAAACCAGAAAAGATAAAACTTCAACCAAGAAAGATGATATTTCTACCATAAAAGATGAATTTTCAATTAAAAAGGATGAGTTTTTAACACATAGTTGAATTTTCAACAACAAATTATGACTCACAAAATAGAAACATTTTCCAACAATAATTAGATTTGTAACAAAATAGTTGATTTTCAACATACAAAAACACATTTTCAATCAAATGGTACAATTTTCTTTAATTTTTCCATGTTTGCTTTAAAACGTATCTTCTTCAGTTAAAAATTCAGCTATTTGGTTGAAAATTTACTTCATTTGTAGAATATTAATCTTCTTGGTAACTAATATTCACATTTTTATTTGAAAATTCATTTCTTTGGCGAAAATTGTAACTATTATGTTGCAAATTGATGTATTTTATTGAAAATCAATCTTTTTTGGTAGAAAATTAATCTTTTTTTGCTATTGATTTAATACCTTAATTTTTTCAGGAATTATGCAATAAATTTTATAATTTTTTAATTAATTTTTCACAAAAAATACTTTTAGTCAAGAGCTAAACTGAAAAATATGACTTTTCTAGAAAAAATACGAATTTTTAATCAAATAGAACGCATTCTTCAGAAAACAGTTAAATTTCCGATTAAAAAAAAAACGACTTTATAAAAATTATTAAATTTTCAACCTACAAAGATGCGTTTTTAACCAAATGACCAAATTTTTTAACAAAAAAGATTAAAATCCAACCAAAACCAGCAGAATTGTCAAGCTAGTGTAAAAAATATAATTTTTAAACCAAAAATGGAAATGTCACATTTTCAGTTTAAAAAAATAATTTTCAACCCAACAGTTACATCGTCAATCAAAAAGATGAAGCTTCAATAAACAAAATAACTTCCTGATCATAAAGGCGAAATTTCAATAAAATACATGAATGTTCTATAAATTTTTAATAAAAAAAAAGAAATTTTCAATCAAAGAGATGAAACTTTAAAAAATTGCATTTTTAACAAAGTAGTTTTTGAGTTACTGTACAATATTACAATCCCTATCAGTCTCTGTCAAAATTATTTTATCTTATTTATTATTAATTATATTTATTTATTTTTTATTCAAGTATTTGAATTTTCAACCAAAAAAGATAAATTTTCAACTAAAAATATTCCTTTTAAACAGAAAACTCTTCTTTTTCTGTCGAAAATGTAACGGTTTTGTTGTACGTTCGCCATTTTTAAGAGAAAATTAATATTTTTGTATTGTTTTGCATTGTTTTGTATTGATTGAAAACCCGTTTGCTTTTTTTGTTTTTGATAAAAAGGAATGTTTTGCCGATAATTGATCTACTTTGTTGCAAATTTGTTCCCTTTTAATTGAAAATTATATAGCTTTTTCAAAATGTAAAATGTAATCATTATTCTAGTTGAATAATCCATAATTTTAGTTTAAAAAATTCTCTCTTTGCTTGAACATTCATTTTTTGACTAAAAATTTAATTATTCAATTTTTGGTTGAGCCATGATTTTTTTTAAATTAAATCTTAATTATTTTAGTCTTGATTGAAAATTGCTTTTTTTATGTTAAAACGTGATTATTTTAGATTTCGTTCACAATTGATATTTTTTAGTAGAAATGAATTTTTTGGTCTAAAATTCAACTATTTAAGTTGAAGATTCATTGTTTTGAGTTGGGAACTCAGTTTTTTGCTTAAAATTCAACTATTCCAGTTTTATATTCGTATAGTGAATTTTGAAGAATTTATTTATAAGAAGTGAGGTACAGGTTTTAAAGATTTGAAAAGATTTGGAAAAAGGAATTCGACATATTTCAAAGGATTTGAAAGACTTTAAGTTATTCTAAATGATTCCAAAGGATTTAAAGAGATTTTTTTTTCAAAAATGGCCTCATTTGCTCTTTTTTGAACTTTTTTGCGCTTTAATCTCTAATATTATCCAATTTCTTAATAATCAAATTCCTTAAAACCTTATAATTTATTTTGAAATCTAGTTGGATTCATAACTTAATTAAAAACTTATCAATTTGTTTAAAAAATAAGTTTTCCAACTAAAAGTTTAACTAATTAATTGTTGGTTAAAAGTTGATCTTTTCTAATTAAAAATTTAATACTTTGACTGAAAATTTCCCTTTTTATTGAAAATTCAACTATTTCGTTGAAAATTCGCGCCTTTTGTTAAAAAATCATTTTTTTTGTAGAAAATTAAATTTTTATTTGAAAGTTAATCTCCTTGTTTAGAATTTCATATTTTTGGTTCAAAATTCAAGTAAATATTTATCATTTTAGTTGAAAATTCACTTTTTTGGTTTAAAATTCAATTGTTAGCTATTTTCACTTCAGCGACCAGCTAACTTCACTTTGTTAGGTGTTGAGGGCAAAAGAATAGACCAAGTGCATGGGATTCGGTCTATTTTTGCGCTATTTTGCTAATATCTTCGTAAAAACTAATTTTTTCTACAGTAGTATTTTTGACAAATATTTTTTATTTTTTAAGAATTATTTAATGAAATAATAAAATGATAAGGTAGGTTTTACAAAAATAAAGTTTTGTCCCTTGCATTTGGTCCATTGTTTTCCCCGCGGCAATCAAGTTCGCAGAATATTTTGTTTGGAATTAAAAACTTCTTTTGTGAATAAAATATCGCAGTGAAACTTTTGAAAATCTATCAGAAGAACAGGAAGTTCGTTAGTGTACTTAATTTGAGTAGAAACTTCGCTAAAAATTATTTTGAAGAAATTAACTTGGTTTAATTAATTAAGTTCGCAGAATATTTTGTTTGAACTTAAAAACTTTTTTTGTAAATAAAATATCGCACTGAAACTTTTTAAAATCTATCAGAAGACCAGACAGTACGTTAAACTACTTAATTTGAGTAGAAATTTTGCTAAAAATTATTTTCAAGAAATTAACTCAGAACACTTTATGACATAAACTTGACATTTTTTGAACCTTATATTTAAAATATCAAGTTACAAAGAAAATATGTCAATGTATGTTCCTAGTTTTAATTTCTCGGAAAATAATGTGTAGCGAAATTCCTACACAAATGACGTACATAAACGTAGTTTATGGTTTTCTGATATATTTTCCAACGTTTCAATCCGCTATTTTACTAACAAAAAAAGTTTTAAGTTCATAGAATCCTTTATTTTGCAATATGTTGCTCTACTGGATTAAAGTATTAATAAAGTATTAAAGTATACAGTAAAACTGTATTATTACTGTATTTTATTTGACCAGGAAAATTGAAAAACTCAACCGGGAAGAACCCGGAAATGACTGGGAAATTGAAATCGTACGTTGAATCGCCACTCTGATCGTACATCACTCATTCATACATTCACCCGTTTACACATAAAAAATCCATACATTTCAGTAATTAGACAACTGTACAATTTGTTATAATGTTTCGTCATATAATTACTTGTATTACTTACCTTTTAAGGGTGCAGTTGCAGTCTGGCAAGCAAAATTAACCGCTTCACCTTCGCTCACGCTTGCCGACTGTGGGAATGTCGTGAACACTGGACTCTTGGGTTCCTCGTTGGGAACTGGAAGCAGATAAAGAATTAATAAACCATTCCTTATTTTTTGGATTGATTCGTCGACTTACCAAGGACATTCAGAGTACAGGACGAGAAGCTCTCTCCCATGTCGTTGAAGGCCTCGCACGTGTATGTGCCGCAGTCCTCGGGGAAGATCTCGGTGATCTGTAGCTTGTAAATGTTGGCTTCATTCGTGTATTGGAAGTCTTTACTTGGCTTAATTTCCTTGTTATTGTGCAGCCAAACGACGTCGAACTTCTTCGCGCCGATAATTCGACAACTCAAAGTAACGGCATCACCATCAGTGACCGAGGTACTCTTTAGGTGATCTACTATTTGTGGCGGCTTGTCCATTTCTTCGCCCTCTTTCGGTTTTTCTGCTTCGGTTGCCATTGCTGCAATTGCGATAATTAGTTTAGAGGCCGTACTTAAATCACGTTACGGATTCAAAAAAGATTCCAGTTGACTTTTCAAGATCAAAGTATAAATTTTTCTAACAAAAAATAAGTTTCTGTGAAAAAAATTAAATTTTCAATCCAAAAAGATTAAGTTTTTTAACCAAAAAGGATGAATTTTGAGTAAAATCCGACAGATTTTTTTTTAAGTTGAAATTTCACCCAGAAAAGATTTCAGTTCATTTTTCACCACCAAAACATACACTTTGAACAAAATATACATTTTCTAGGAAACAGTTAAATTAAAAAAAAAACAATAGAACTTCAACGAGAATCTTTGACTTTAATAAAAAAGTTTCATTTTCAACCAAGCAATTGCATTTTTACCTTATAAAGATGAAATTTCGCTTAGAACAGTTGAATTTTTAATTTACAACAGCAAATGTTAAAAAGCAGCATTGTTAAAAAAATAGTTAAATTTTCATACAGACAAGATTTTTCTTTTAAACACCAAAATCTTAAATTTCAACAAAAAGTACATTTTTAAGAAATAGTTAAATTTAAAAAAAAGCAGCATTTTCAACCAAAAAGTATCAATTTTCAAGCAAATAGTTGCATTTACATTGAAGAAAGATGTAATTTCTGCTGAACCTGGTGAATTTTAATATGAAAAAGACAAACTTTCAAAAAAGAGTTGAATTTTCAACCGAACAATTGCATTTTGATATAAGAAAGATAAAATTTCTTCTAAAACAGACAAATTAAAAAGAAAACTTTTAAAAAATAGTTACATTTTCATCCAAAGATGATTCCAGTTCACTTTCCAACGCCGAAATAAAAATTGTAAACAATCAGTTAATTTCATGCTAAATAGTCGAATTTTAAACCAAGAAGTATGAGTTTTTAACAAGATTATCACATTTTCTACCAAACAGTTGCATTTTTGCTCACGAAAATAAAAACTCTACTAAAACATGTAAATTTTTAAATAAAAAAGATCAATCTTCAAAAAAAGAGTTGAATTTCCATCCAAAAAGATTTCAATTCACTTTTCAACACAAAAATACGAATTTTAAAGAAAAAGAAAATGTTATAAGAAACAGTTACATCTTTAAAAAAACAGTTGCATTTATATCCCAGAAAGAACCAATATTTTTACTAAAAAAAGATGAATTTTTAAATCAAAAAGACAAATTTTCAGAAAAAATAGTTTTCATCAAAAAAAAAAAATTCGGTTAATTCGGTTAAATAGTTGAATGTCGAACCAAAAAATACGAATTTTTAACAAAACATTTCAATTTGCAACCAAAAAGGGTGTCTTTTTAAGATAATTGTTGAATATTAAACGAAATAATAAAATTTATAACTAAAAAGATAATATTCAGGAAAATTTTTTTGCGAATTTTCAAAATTTACGTATATGAGTGAAGGCCCCCCTTCCCTTCTACTATAACAGATCGAAACAAAATGTCTCCCCCTCTCCTTGAGCTGTTACGTAATTTAGTACGGTCCCTTAAATAGAAGAATTTAATCAAATAACGTTTAGAATCAGTGATGGGAAGCAACTTTCTAAGCGTAGTTCAAAAGTGTTTTTTACGACAATCAATCAATTTTATTGCATTTGGAACAATCTTTTTGGCGGCTAGTTGTCGAAAGTTTGTAAAGTGGAATTTTTCTCTGCCCTGGCATTCTACATTTTCCAAAATCTATAGAAGCACTTAGAAAAAAAGAAAGAAAAAATTTAATTTCCAGAGCTTAACATTTCTTTTTTTGTTGTTGAAAATAATTGTTTTAACAGAAAGATTAAATATTCCATTTGAAGTTTCATAATTTGAATTGAAAATTTATCTCCTTGATTGAAAATCCAGCTAGTTTTTTCCAGACTATTTGTTAACAAGTTTTTTTAAATCATACTTGCAGTTTAAAATCTCTCAACTCTTTTGTTGAAAATTCATCTCTTTTGGTAGAATTTTCATTTTTTTCTTTTGACAATTCAAATATTTTTTGGCTGAAATATCAAGTATCATATTTTTCATTCACAATTGATCTGTTTTGATTGAAACTTGAACTACTTTTATCAATCATTCATTCTTTTGATTTGTTAAAAATTTAAGTATTTCTTTCAAGCTTTATTTGCTTAAACATTCATTTATTCACTGGAAACGTATCTATTCAACTGTTATAAAATTTAACTACTTTTTTTGAACATTCATTTTTTTTATTGAAGGTTCAAGGATTTGGTTGGAAACTAGTTGTTTTTGTATGCAACTATTTCTTTGAAAATTCATATATTTTTTTTAATTCGTCTTTTTGTTAGAAAATAAATTTTTGAAATTGAAAATTCAACTATTTTAGTTTAAAAATGTATTATTTTGCATGAAAACTCATCTCTGGTGGAAAATTTAACTATTTTGTTGAAAAATCATTTTTTTAATGAAGATTTTTTAACATAAAACTTGGCTAATCCAATTTTTAGTATTTTTTCTGGCTATTCGGAATTTAATTAAGTTTTTGGTTTAAAAATGCATCATTTTTAGATAAGAATTCAAATACTATGTTGAAAATTCGTGTATTTTCTTAAAAATTCGTTTTTTTTTTGTTCTTTTTGGTTGGAAGTTCTCAACTACTTGATTGTAAATCCAAGTGTTTAGTTAATTTAAAAAAAATTTAATTCTTCGATCAAAAATTAATCTTTCGAGTTCAAAGAGAAAACTTTGTCTCTTTTGGTGGAAAATGTAATATATTTCGACTTGAAATCTTCGAAATCTAAGTATTTCATATTGAATTCAATATTGCATCTGCATTAATATTATTTAAAAGAATGTATTCCACTATTTCCCTCTATTTTCGCAAAAAACCACCCTATTTCCTCTGTTTTGAGATAATTGTTGTGAAGTCTAAATTATTTAAAAATGAATCATTTCATTAAAAAAAATATACAGTCTCGAATTTAAGGCCTTAATTGTTTACTTATTTCAAGTTCTATTGTCTTTAAATGAATGTTCCTGAAGTTCAAAATTAATGTCAATTATAAACTTCTTCCATTCGAAAATCGACCCAGATTCAGAATCCTTCAAGCGGAATGATTATTGTTCAAGAATAATAAAACAATAATAAATAAAAATGTTCCAGAATCAAAGAAATTCCATGCGACTCTCTTCGTAATTTTATCCGAATAATGCGACTTTTTTCAAACCTTCTAGTCGATCCGAGCCCTGTATATCTAAAATACGAAAGCAACTAAAAAAAGTAATTATAGTTCCTTTTTTTCGAGTGTACCGGTAACGATCATTACTTCCTTTAAAAAAGTAACTCACCTATCTCTGTTTATAATAAATTAAATAAATTAGAGCTAAAAACTACTTACGGTTGATCGTCAGTTGGCAAGTTGTTGTAACTGAACCGATACTGTTCATTGCTGTACAAACGTAATTGCCTTCGTCTTCAGGGAAGACCTCGTTGATTGTTAGTGTCGCGACACCACCTTTGTACTTCAGATCCATAACTTCGGATGAGCTCAATGGCTGTGAATATTTTAATAACAATTATGAAAAATAAGGTATTAGACAAAAGACTTCATTTTTTGGAGGATGATGAAAGAATATTGCAGGCTTACATTGCCATTCTTCGTCCAGCTCACTTGGGGTTCTGGATCACCCTCGACCTTTGCTGTTAGTTCCAACTTTGTTCCATCATCGATGGTGAGGTCACTCAGTTTTTTAGTGAATTTAGGGGGTCCCATGGACGCGTCATCGGGCGGATCTAAAGTATTAATATAGTAGTTTAAGAATTTGTTTATTTTTATTCACCGTATGAGACGTGTACAGTCTCCCTGTGTCTTACTGTCTATGAAAGAAAAAATACACTATTTTTTTACTGTCCACTTACGAATGATTTCTTTTGTTGTACTCCTAGACCTGGATGGACTGCCAGTGGCGTCGAGTTTGCTACCGTATTTCTTAAGGTTTTTCTTATCTACTGGAGGCGCTGATACTAAATCGTCCAATTTGCCATTGATTTCCTTGGAGATCTAAAAATAAGTTGAAATGTTTAGTGTGATATGTAGCGTCTTTGAAAATTATACCGAAATTATATATCATTGTTTTAAATTAAATTTTTTTCTGAAAAAAGATCTTCCCCTTCGTTCCGCTGGGAATCGAACGACAGAAATTCCGATTGCCGGTTAGGTGCTTTTCCCTTAAGCTACTATAGAGATCAAAAGAAGAATTGTTCTTTAGAAATACACGCATTATCTTGCCAGGTATTAAAAGTTAAATTTTTTTCTAGAAATCTGAATTATCATAAAAGAATAACAGAAATTCTTAAAGTTTCTTCAGTCTAGATGGAGCTCCGAATGAAACTTTTTTTTCTGATAAAGAACTTGTCATTCACTCCTTCAAATGAAGATTTTTGTAGAAAACAATTTAATTTTTAAACAAATGTTTAATTCATAGCTCTATGTAGTCTGAAAAGACATGAAGGATTTCTGTTATTTTTTTATGACAATACAGATTACTTGAAAAAATGTAACTTGTAAAACGTGGCAAAATAATGCTTGTACTTTTGAAAAGGGATTCTTCTTTCGATCTCTCATCTTTTTTTCGAAAAAAGTGTAATTTACACAATTTTTAATTCATAGATCTATTTAGACTAAAAAGACGTTAAGAATTCCTTTCATTCTTTGACGATAATACAGTTTCCTTGAATTATATATGAGTTAATGTTAACCCGTGCCCTCGGGTTTTTCATGTTAACATGTGAGGTATTAATTAAGAAAAGCTCTCTTTAAAAAAGGGTAAAAATAAATATTTGTTATCAGCTTCTTATAATCAGTAACTTCAATAACTTTCAATAAATTCTTATAAATGTGAAGAAAATAATTTCAACCCAATAACTTTTAATTTGGACTTACTCACTAGAAAATATGTAAATTTGCATTACCTTTTACAAGAAGAGCCAGAAATGAATGATTAATAATTGTTAAAGCAATGTCTTTAAAAAATATTACCATTAGCATTCATTAAATATGTTGTTTTCAGAAAATGCTTTTCTTGATTTTGCGGGGAAAACTATTTTAAATAATTAAAAAATGTCTTAAACAAAAAATATTAACATTAACATGCATTCAAAGTTTCATTAATTAGAGAAAATACTAACTTTTAATAATTTGGTAGCGGGACAAAATTAGCAGATATTTTTTAAATATCTTTAAAAAATGTTAGTTCTGAAATGAATTAAATGTATTATTATTATTACAGTATTAATTTTCTGGGTAGGCATTAATTCCAAATAATGTGCAATTTTGATCATGTATAGGAAATATAGAATTTTATAAACGAATAATATTTGTCTAAACAATTAAAAACGAAAATAAATAGTCCAGGATTTTTCCTAAATATTTGAAAACATGTATTTTACTTAATAATAATGAATAATGACAAAAATGTGTTGAAAGTGTCTTTTGTGAATTTGACATAAAACTTCTATTTTGCATTTTTAGGGATACGTTTTTGGGGCCCAGAAAAAGCAAAATATCAGTTTTATATCAAATTCGTGTGATGCACTTAAATTTTTTTGTTTATAAATTATAATTCAGAAAAAACATACATTAAAGTATTTTAAACTATTTTTTTATTGGTTTAAAAATCATTATTTCTTTAAAAATGTGTATTTTCCATAAATCGTGAAAACTGCGTATTTTTAGATAGATTTTAGAAGTAATATTTTTTTATAATATTTTTAAAAACAATTTCTATTTGTCTCATTTTTCCCTCATATTCAAGTGTCAAAAGTTAGTATTTCCTGTACTTACTAACACTCTTTATGAATGATAATATTATTCTTTTTTGCCTAAGACATTTTTCAATGATTTAAAAAATGTCCATTTGTTTAAATTAGTTTTTCCTTCAAAATCATGAAAAGTTAGTATGTTCTGGAAATAATAACACATTATGAATTACAAGGGTAACATTTTTTGTTCAAGAAGTATGAGTTTTTAGCAAGATTGTCAAATTTTCTACCAAACAGTTGCATTTTTGTCCAAGAAAAATGAAAACTCTACTAAAGCATGTAAATTTTAAAATAAAAAAAGGTCAATCTTCAAAAAAAGAGTTAAATTTCCATCCAAAAAGATTTCAATTCACTTTTCAACACAAAAATACGAATTTTAAACAAAAAGTAAATTTTATAATATTTCATAATCTTTTCATAGGAAAGGTAGAGAAATTGATCGTTTTTTCATATCTCGTATATTATGCAGCTTATTATTGAAAATTATTTTCCTTCACAAATATACCTCAATTTTTTAAACAATTAATATTTAAACAATTTTAGTAATAATTTATTAACAGTTACTTTTTTTATGAAATTATTCATGCCGTTAATTTGTGTGCAGAAGAAGCATTATAAAGTAAATAATAATAGTTATAATAAGTTTGAAAACAATTACAAAATATTTAATCAACAAATATTGCTCTTAACATTCATTAAGTGTGTCATTAATTTCAGGAAATACAAAATTTGCATAATTTGGTAGGGACAAATAGAAAAGAAATTAAAATTGTTTAAACAATTTGGAAATGTCTTAAACAACTAATATTACTTCATAAATTCATTAGTTATGTAATTAATTACCAAAAATATGAACTTTTTATTATTTATAGGGGAAATACCATTCATGTAACAAATAATAATTGTTTAAAACAATTGAAAAGTAGTTAATAAATAGTTGAATAGGTGTGTTTTGTTGAATAATAAAACATAAAACTTCAATTTTGCATTTTTTAAGGCATTTTTCTTGTTCCGCTTCGTGTTTGTTCCTAATCTCGTAGGGCTCATTTTATTCTTTGAGTGATTGTCTACCAATATCTTTGGTATGGTTTTATTTAAAAAGTTATTTTTAGAAATTACTCCATTATTATTTTTATAAACAATATTTTTCTTACATAATTTTTTTTTTAAGAAAAACATACGAAATATATTTGTAGTGAATCTTTTAAAGAATAAAATAGGTCCTATAAGATTAAGAATAAATAATAGTAATAATATCTAAAGAGAAAGTAAAAAAAAAATTGTAATAACTATTGTTCTCGGTAAACTGTTCTCGGTAAACAATTTTTATTTTACTTAAAAACTCATTTCTTTAGTTCAAATTGTAACTATTTTTTTGAAAATTAATTTTGTTGTTGAATGCAAATTGTTAAACTGAAAATTTAACTATTCCAATTTACCGTATTTTCTCTAACTATTCTAAATTTAACTAATTGTTTGATTTAAAAATGTATCTTTTTTAGATAAAAATTCAAAGACTTTGTTGAAAATTCATGTATTTTCTTCAAAATGCGTCTTTTTCGTTAAAAATTGATACATTTACTTTTTGCTTGTTTGGTTTTTTCAAAATAATTTTTTTCAACTGTAAATGAAACTACTCTAGTTGAAAATTATAACAAATAATCATTTTGTTTAACCATTAACTGCAATTTTGCATTTCTTGGGGTATTTTATTTGTCGTTGCATTTCATATTTATTACTAATCTTGTAGGGCTAATTTTATTCCTTGAAGGATTGCCTACCAATATCTTTGGTATGGTTTTTATTTAAAAAATTATAATTAGAAATTATACCATTATTATTTTCAAAAACAATATTTTTCTTACATACATTTTTTGTAATGAAAACATACCAAAGAGATTTACAGAGAATCATTTAAAGAATTTAATGATTCGCAGTTGCAACTTTTACCAAAAGAGAAAGTAAAAAGCTGGTTCTACCTATTGCCAAATACACAATTTTGACCTGAAATATTTTGTTCTAAAGATACGCTGTAGTTCTCTTTTGAAATTAGTTAAATTAAACACTTCCCGGTTAATTTGTCATTTTTCACAGTCAATTTAAAAGAGTTCAAACTGTTTCTGATTAGGAACAGGGAATTTCGGATAAGAATTATAAGTTTTAGTTTGGACGGAGAGTAAAAAAAAAGAAATATACGAAAATCCCGCAAAAAATGATAAGTTTGATTTAAGAACACGGAATAGGAATTTAAATTATTATTTGGAACAGAGAATTTTTTCAAATAATTCAAATTCTGAATCTGAACAGACGTTTTTTTCTGTTTCCACCTAAATCGGAATAAAAGTTATTTTCCAAATTCCAAATTACAGTTCTTCGCGGAAATTTCGTGTCCCAGTTCACACCCCACGTTAATTTTGGGGACATGCATTAATATTGACTAATTTGAAACAAAGCAAAAATAAGGAATTTATTTCTTCCGAAACCTAAATTCGAAAGTTGTTTTTTTACCCTTGAAAATAGTGTTACAATTTACTCAAATTATTAATTTTTTCAAGGAATCTGTATTATCATTAGAGAATAGCAGAAATTATTAACTTTTTTCATATTAGGTGAAGCTACGAATTAAACATTTTCAAAATTAATTTTTTTGTCTGAAAAAAAATCTTTTCCTTAGTTCTGCTGAGAATTGAACCACAAAACTTCTGATTTACGTTCGCGTGCATTTTCCTTACGCTACTAGAGAGATCGAAAGAAGAATCGTTTTTCAGAAATACACGCATTATTTTGCCAGATGTTACAAGTCAAATTTTTTTCAAGGAATCTGTATTATCATCAGAGATTAACATCTCTGTAGCAGCTTAAGGGAAAAGTACCCGACCTGCAATCCGAAAGTTCTGTGGTTCGACTCCCAGCAAAGCGATGGAGAAATTTTTTAAAGAACAAAATCTATTTAGAAAATTAATGCATGGCATTTTGAAAAAAAATTATAGATTATTTAAGAAAAAATACCTTAGAGGATGATTTGTCGACTGCTGAGCTTTGCTTCAATGTCGAAGAGGATTCCTTTAGAGTAGAACTAGCTGTGTCTCTAATTGTTGAAGAACTAGTGTCTCTAATTGTTGAGGAACTAGTATCTCTAATTGATGAGAAGCTGGTGTCTCTAATTGCTGAGGAGGAACTAGTGTAACTATTTGTCGCTTCGCGTCCTGTCGTCTTACTGGAGTAGCCACTGTATCCTGATGATGTGTGGACAGTTACGATTGGATGAATTGGTGGTTTCAATGGTTGTTCGATGAACTTTCGGTCTATATAAAATAATTGATTTATTTAGAAATTTAAGGAATTCAGGAATCACAGTACTTCAGGCGTTTATAATTATTATGGGGAAAATGGGGGAATTTATCTGTAAAAAGCGACATTTATTTTCCTTTAAAAATACCAGCATAATAAACAAGAAATAATATTTTCAACACTTATTGGAAGCCAACAATTTAATTAAACTAGAAAACAAACATGCACGCGATAATTATTTTTTTCTCGCAAAATTTTCACATCAAAATATTAAATTAAGATTACAGAAAAATGTTATATTTCATAGTATTCATTATCTACAATTAAGAGAACAGAAAACCAGTACAAATATGATCGAAAATTCTTTAAAAAATTCTAAATATCGATTAAATTTGAATGATTTTTGTTCGAAAATGCAAAGAGAAATTAAAAAATTATGAATCTTCTTTAAAACTCTAATGATTTTTCAATAAAAATTTCAATTTCCGACAAAAAGCGCTAACTCAATCCGAAATTGTTTAAGTTTAAAGTTGAAAAAGTACTGTAAAAGTTGCAAATCTGGTTCTAACTATAAAGATTTTTATTTTGAAATTCCAGTTTTTGCTGTTTTTGATGTAAAACAATAAAGTAACCTAAAATTGTTTAATAATTATGAACCTTTAAAATCTAAAGACTTTTGGTTCCAAAATTAAATCTTCGATAAAAAAAACCAAAAGAAGCTAACATTTTTATAAATTTTAAGTCTTTTAAAACTGTTCGATTTTATATTAAAATTCATTTCCAAAAATATTAATTTTCAGAGAAGAGTTATAACAAAAATAAAGCAAAGACGCTTAAGAGTATGAAAACGTAGGGAAAAGTGTTTCTCAATTCACATAAGGTTTTCTATCATTTTTTTAAATAAAATCCATTATTTGTAGTTTTAATTTTTTAAAGTCGTGAGTTTCTTACAATTCTTGAAAAATCAGGCGCCGTGTAAAAAAAGAAAAAAATGGATACAATGCCCAAATGTAGAGAGGATTATAACAAGGGTGTTCAGCGAAATTTAGTTTTTAAATTCACGTATTAGAATTAACATTTAACCTCTTTGTATATATGCATCTCAATTTCGCAAGTCATTATTTGTTAAAAAAGTACTAAAGGATACTAGAAAATTTGACAATATTAATATTATTTTATTAGGATCGATATGATTTTACCAAGAGCACTTATTTAAGATACGTTTGAAAGGAAATATTATGAAATGAAAAGTCTAAACAAGACATGTATAAGAAAAATGACACATTTTCTACATTGAATTTAATCACGTCTTATTTGATTTAAATTATTGTACAAATTACTCAAATAATTACTAGCATGATATAATACGCAAACAAGAATAAAACAATACTGAAATAAAAAAATATATATATATATTTCATTTTTGGCAGAAAGTTGATCGTTTTAGTTGCAAATTCATGTATTTTGTTGAAAATCTAAATTTATTGTAGAAAATTTATCTTCGTGTTTGAAAATTCATATTTTTGGTGGAAAATTAAACTACTTGGTTAAAAATGTACATTTTTTTAAAGAAAATTAATCTTGTTGATTGAAAATTCATTTCTTTTGTTGGAAATTCTTTTTTTTTGGTATAAAAGTAACTCCATTAGTTAAATTTTAAACTTTTTGGTGGAAAATTGACCTATTTTATTGAAAATTCGTATGTTATTATTCAAAATTAATTTTTTTTAAATAAAATATTAACCATTCCATTTTTGTGAAAAGTATATATTTATTAGTTACAAATTTTACTACTTAGTTGAAATTTTGTGTTTTTTGTGGAAATTTAATCTTCTTTGTGAAATTTGTGTATTTTGGTATAAAAGTACTCATAGCAATGTAATTTCCTTTGGTTAAAAATCAATTTTTATAACTGCAAATAAAAATATTCCATTTTTGGTTGAAAATGAATGTTTTTTTAGTATCAAATGCATAAAATTTGTTAAAATTGTATTTTTTTTGTTAAAAGAGTAATCTCATTAGTTAAAACATCAACCGTTTGGTTTATTGAATTTAGTTTTAAAAAAATTTTAGTTAAAAATTTTATTTAGTTAAAAAAACCATTTATAAATGCATGTATTTTGTTTAAAATATATTCTTTTGGTAGCAAAGAGATGAAATAAATCTCATTCTTTGAGACTTTGTTCATTTTTCTTAGTTGAAAATGTATTTTTTAACTCAAAATTAAACTATTCTATTTTGGGTTGAAAATTGATCTTTTTTAGTTTAAAACTGATATCTTTTTTTTTAAATTCATGTATAAATTATTGAGCGTTTGAATACAAATTTGTTACAGTTTCAATTTTGAACATTTATAATGCAAACGAGTTCCACTTTTAGCTTTTTAATTTGCAGCTCAGTTTCGATTTTATTACATGAATTACATGTTTCGATTGGCTAAATGAAAAATCGAATTTTTTAATTTCAATGACCGTGAACAATTTTGGTGTTCCGGGAATAAACCAGGAACTGACAGGGAATTTTTTTCCTCGACTGAATCGCACTTTTTTAAAAACTCAAGACCACAATTTAATCGGACATTTCCTAGGGCAAAAAAAATTCTTGTTCCCAAACGCTTTATTTAACAAACTTATCTACAAAAAAAATCAGAAATAAGTAATCTTACGCAGAAAATAAAAATATTTAATTTAAGTTGACAATCACAGATTTCCCTGATCTGCTCAAATTTCTGGATTTCCCGGGTCGCTAGACACTCTGAATTATGAGGGATTTTGAGAAAAATAGGGGAAAAGTCTCACCTCCAGAATGTAAGAAGTCGTGGGCTAGTTGAATTTCTTCATCAGTTTCACCAGTGCCTTCGACGATGACAACACAGCTCGTTTCATCTGTTCCGTGCTTATTGGTAGCCACACAGCGGTATTTGCCACTGTCTTCCGGTTTACAATCCACGATCTCCATTGTGATAACACCGTCCGAACTTGTCATCGAATATTCATATTTCGATAACTCTTTCTGGTTCTTGTACCATTTAACCGTTGGCGGTGGTTTACCACTCAGGCAACAGAGTAGCTTGCAAGTCTGTCTGATTTGCATAACACGAGGTCTAAGTAGGAAAGTAAAGTCTGGAGCACATTCTGTCGTTTCCATCCAGCAGTGATAAGGAATAGGCTCGCGTCTTCGAAGTGGCTGGAGTTCGCGACGGTAGGCAGGAATTTCTTTGGGTATTGCTGTGAATAAAAATAATGATGAGCGTATTTTTTAACCCCAGTGTTAAGCGTTTTCACTTAATTTAACAACTGTCGAGTGCCCTGCTGGAAGTAAGTGGATAGAGGCTCTATCCCTTAGAATCATTTTCTATCTCTAAGATTGAAATTGAAATAAACTGTGTCTGTCCCTTCGATCCTTTCCTATCTTTCTTTTAATCTACAATCACCACTTATCCACATTTAACCTTTTATTTGCGCTCGCTATCCCTATCCTAGTGTTTCTATCCAAATAAATCCTTCGATTATTCACGGCTATCATTTACCATCCTTTAGGCAATCCAAAATCTAGTGTATCTTTTTAATCTCTAACTTCTTATATGATTGAATCCTTTTCTATCTTTTCTTAAATCTAAGATAGCTCTATCTTTTTGAATCCCAGTCTTTCTATCTACATGTATCTACAGCTTACCCATCCATATCCTTTTCTATCCATGAATCAATACACAATTTTAGCTATCTTTTTCACTTTCTATATTTCTATCTAATTTAATCTTTTTCTACCATCTTTGAATATAAGTCAGCCCTATCCATCCGAATCCCAGTCTTTCTATCGACAGGAATCCTACGGTTATCCACTTCTATTCTCTTATATACTTTAGGCAATCTAAAATTTCGTTAATCTTTTTTAATCCCTATTTCCCTATACATGGTAACCCAGAACTAAGTGTTCGGACTGATATGGCTGTATAAACAACAACAAAATAAACCGAAACTTCCTTTAGCAATAATGTCCGGATACTTAGTTCTGGGGTACCCTGTATAATTTTTTCCTTTTTTATATTTTCTGAATGATAAGACAGCCCTACCTTTCTGTCCGCCTATCAACCTCTATCCTCCTGAATCTATTAGACCATCCCAAATTTAGTATATATTTTTCAATACCTATCTTTTTATCTAATTGAATCATTTTCTATCTCTTGTGAAATATGAGATAGCCCTCTCTTCTTGAATCCTAGTCTTTCTATCCAAATGTGCCCAAAGTTTATCTACCTCTTTCCTTTTCTATCCATTATGCAATACAGAGATTTTCCCTATCTTTTTTAATCCCTGTCTTCCTATCTAATTGAAACCTTTTCTAGCTTTTTTCGAATATAAGTCAGCTCTAACTTTCTTTATTCCAGACTTTCTATAAACTCAAATCCTTCGCTTATCCACCTTTATCATTTTCTATCCATTTGAAAATCTAAAATTTCGTATATCTTTTTCAAGTCCTATCTTTTTATCTAATTTAATCCTTTTCTATCTTTTCTGAAGTATAAGATAGCCCGATCCTTCTGAATCTTGGTCTTTCTACCAAAACAAATTCCCCGCTTATAAACCTCTATCCTTTTCCATCCATTAAGAAATCCCAAATGTCGCATATATTTTTCATCCCCGATCTTTTTATCTAATTAAATCCGTTTCTATATTTTCTGAAATATAAGATATACCCTATCTTCTTGAATCCCCGTCTTCCTATCCAAATTTATCCAGAACTTATCCACGTCTGTCCTTTTCCACTCTTTAGGCAAACCAAAATTTTTCATATCTTTTTCAGCCCCTATCTTTCGATCTGATTCAATACTTTTCTATCTTTTCTGAAAAATAAGATATCTCTATTGTTCTAAATCTCAGTCTTTGTTTCCAAGCGTATCAAAAGCTTATCCACCTCTATTCTTTCCCATCCATTAGGCAATCCCAAATTTCTTATATTTTGACCAACCTCTATCTTCTAAAATATAAGATAGTCCTATCCTTCTGAATCCTAGTCTCTATATCAAAAATAATTCCCCGCTTATCCACCTCTATCCTTTTCCATCCATTAGGCAATCCCGAATTTCGTATATCTTTTTATTCCCTATCTTCCTATCTAATTAAAACCTTTACTATCTTTTCTGAAATATAAGATAGCTCTATCCTTTTGAATCCGATCCTTTCTATCTAAACGAATCCCTCACTTATCCAACTCTATCCTTAACGAAACGCGCGCTACTTGACGACAGTGATAGAGAGAGATAGGCAATTGTGAACACCAGGTTAGCGATAGAAAAAGAAAGACAGTTGTGACTGTAAGGGATAGAGTCAGAGATACAAATAGATAGGTCTTAGCAGAAACAACGGATAGGACATGGAAAGAAAAATATAGCGTTTTTGGGATTCAAAGTTTGCGTCGGTGAATGATTGAACATCTCTATCTTTTTCTATCGATACGTTTCTATCTTTTTACTTGACGCCGTGGATGAATGTGGGCACTCGATATTATCGAATGTCTACATCCACATTCGTCTGCCGCTAAACGGCTGCGCTCAGGAGTTTTCTGAAGTTTTCCACTTATCTGACCAAATGTTCAAGTAAATGCGAGACCTTCTTGAAGTTTTATTATGAGAATTATGATAACTGGAGATTTAGGAAGGATTTAATGTCTGACGATCTCCTATTGAAGGGGAGTTTTAGACATCTAAAACTCCTAAGAGAATCTAATCTAATGAGTGCATTTCTTCGAATAAAAGACTTTTAATAAAAATTGTAACAGCAAACTTACGTTGAACATTCAGGAAGACAACTTCTTCTCGGAAACCGTAAGAGTTCTCTGCTCTGATCAAGTATTCTCCTCTGTCTTCTAGTTTCACCCTGTTGATGATGAAGGTATAATCCTCGCCAATGTAACGCTTCATGAACTTCACGGATTGTCTTAGTTCTTGGTTGTTGTTGTACCAGGTGAGAATTGGTGGTGCTAACGCGATTACGCGGCACGTGAATTTGACGCTCTGTCCTTCGTAGCAGAAGGCACTTTGTGGTTTGATGACGAACCTTGGTGCTGCTTGTCTGCGATCTGAAATGTTAAAGAAGTTCTTAGTGTTTGTAAAGATGTTTTATTTTATTAATTTACAGGGTTGCTACAGTTAGGGAATTATGGAAAATTGCGAAAAGAAGGAAATTTAAAGCTGGTCGGGGATAGTCAGAGAATACCAGGGAAAACCTGAAAGAGTCAGGTTTTGTGGAAAATTCATATTTTTGGTTTAAAACTTCATCGGTTATTGTGGAAGTATCATCGTGTTTGATGCAACTGCTTCATTGGAAAGTCATTTTTTAAAAGAAAAATTTAAGTATTCCATGTTTGTTTAAAAATTCAACTACTGAGTTGAAAATTTATTATAATTTTAAGTTAAGAATATATCTATTTTCTTAAAAATTGGATTCATTTTAGTTTTCATTCATTTTAGTTTAAAATTCAATTGTTTGGGTAAGATTTGAACTATTTTATTGAAAATTCATTTAATTTGTGTAAAATTCATCTGTTTTTGTAGAAAATTAATTTTCTTCATTGAAAATATATCTGTTTGTTTGAAAATTCATTTATACGGTTGAAAGTTTGTTTTTTTTTTGTTGATAAGTAATCTTTGTTTGAAAATATATCTTTCTTGATAAAGTTTAAATTGTTTTCATACAAAAATTTATTTTCAACTGAAAATTGACCACTTACATTTTTTGTTGAAAATTTCACTATTTAGTAAAAAATTCCTCTTCTATGGTAAAAGTTACTCTTCTTGGTTGAAAATTCATGTTTTTAGTTAAAAATTTATTTCTGGTTAGAAAAATTTAAAAATTTTTTGTTGAAACTTCGTTTGTTTTTAGTCCAAACTAATTGAGTCACCAAAAATGTAACTATTCCATTTTTTGTTGAAAATTAATATTTTTTAGTTGAAAATTTCGCTATTTAACATTTAGTTGGAAATTTATGTAATCTGCTTTCTTTGAAGATTAAACTAATTGGTTAAAGATTCGTAAACTTTGTTAAAAATTTGTCTTTTTGGCAACAGTCATAGAATAAATCTCAATTGTCTAAACTTCGTTTTGGTTAAGAATTCTGTGGAAAATTCATTTTTTCATTTTAAAAATTCATCAGTTATCGTGAAAGTATAATTTTTTTTAATGCATTTGTTTCAAAATTCAACTATTTGGTTGAAGATTCATCTATGTTGTTGAAAATTCATCTTTCGTGGTAGTATTTTAATTTGATAGGTAAATAATCAATTTCTTATCATAGAAATTGAACTGTTTTTTTGAAAATTGGTTTCTCTTTGTTAAAAATTAAATTTTGAACTGAAAAATAAGCATTCCTTTTATGATTGAAAATTAATCTTTAAAAAGAAAAATCATTTATTTCATTGAAAATTCGACTTTTTTGGTTTAAAATTAATCTTCTTGTTTGAAAATTTATATTTTTGATGGAAAATTCAACCTTTTGGTTTAAAATTCAATTGTGAAATTCACTTTTAATATTTTTTTTTAATTTTAAAATTTATTTTTAAAAATCATGAAGGAAAATTATTGTCTAGGTAAAATATTGTCTGTTTAAAACGTATGTATATTGTTTAAAATTAATCTTTTTTTGTTAGAAAATTAATCTTCATAGTTGAAAATGTATCTTTTTGTTTGAAAATTCATTTCTTTGGTTGAAAATTGGGTTTTATCTAGTTAAAAGTTTTGTTTTTGCAACTGAAAATAAGACTATTTCATTTTCGTTAAAAAATGTATTTTTTAGTTGAAAGTTCACGTGTTTAGTTAAAAGTTCGCCAGGTTTTGGTGGGAATTAATGTTCTTGGTTCAAATATATATTTTTGGTGGAAAATCCAACTTTTTGATTAAAAATTTATTTGTTTAGTTGGAAATTTACCAATTCTGTTGAGAATTTGTTTCTTTTTAATCAAAACTAATTCTTTTGAAACAAAAATTGAACTATTGAGTTTTGTGTTGAAAATGTATCTTTTTAGTTAAAAGTTCCACTATTTAACATTTAGATGGAAATCTCTGTAATCATTTATCCTTGAAAATTCATATATTTTTTGATAATACGTTGTTAAAAATGTTAAAAATGTAATTATTTCATTCTTGCTTGAAAATGTACCTTCTTAGTTGAAAATTCATTTATTTAATTAAAAACTCGTCTTTTTGGTTTGAAAATTAATCTGTTTTGGTTAAGAATTCAACTAGTTTGTTCACAATTCGAATTGTTTGTTGATTTCAAATACTTTTAATGAAACATTAAAATATATGTTGATGAGAATATCAACTGTTACACTTTTCGTTGAGAATACATTTATTTTGGTTGGAGATTCACTTCTTTGGTAGAAAATTAATTGTCTTCACTGAAAATTTAATTATTGCATTCTTTGGTTAAAAATCGATGGTTTTTTATTTGAAAACCTCAATGTTTGGTTGAAGTTTCATGTATTGTGTTGAAATTTCATTTTGTTTATTGGTAGAAAATATTTCTTCTTAGTCAAATGTGCATCTCTTTGATTGAAAATTTAAATATTTTGCTAAAAATTAATACTATTCTAAATGTTTTTATCTATAATTTATCTTTCTTGGATACATATTCTTGTTTAACAATTCATCTGTTTGATTAAAATATCATCTATTTTGTTAAAAGTTCATTTGTGCATGAACCCTTATAAAATTCTCTTTGACTCTTGTCACTAAAATTCTTTAAGATAAATTTTTAAAAAAGCGTTTTTTTTGTAGTATTCTTATTGATCTTCTCAGTGTAGACTTGTTTTTATACCTGAAATAAAACTTTATAAAAATTGGGGAGAGTGAGAAATTGGTCAGGTAAAATTTACGGAAAGTCAGGAAAATTTGAAATTGGATTTTTGTGGCAACCCTGAATCTTGATTTGGATAGACACCTTTTTTAAAGTTAATTCTATCTTACCTATAGTGGCGTCTATTATCCTGTATTTTTCAATGAGAAGTTTCCTAAGTGAAGAGTAGTTGGCTAGCCGGCCAATGGGAAGGACGTATTTATCCCACTGTTCGTATTGCTTACGGATTCTGTCCCTGAAGCTGATGTAGCGACTTCTGTCGATCGCTTTCGTTCTGTTGCTGTGGTCACCTTTCAGCCATGGATGGATTAGACACTCGTGAGCGGTCATGCGCTTCCTGAAACAATAACATAATTATATCAGTTTAGTTAGATGATGTAAATATTATTTAAAAATTCTTTAATGAGCAACATACTCCTTATTTTTGACGAGTAGCCTCCTAATGAAGTCTTTGCCTTCATCGGACACATCACGGAATGATTCTTCGTCGAAGTCCCAGTTGCAGGCTTTCACGTTCTTGAGGGTCTCGATGTCGTTATCACCAGCGAAGGGCGACAGACCACTCAATCTGAATAAATCAAAATTCATGGTGAACATTCGGTTCCTCAGATTTCTGTTAAAACATGTCCAGAAGTACTTACAGAACATAAGCTAGCACACCACAGGCCCACATGTCAGTGTAGAAACCAACTGGTTCACGTTCAACTATCTCAGGAGCTGCGAATTCAGCCGTTCCTGTGCTGATCTTTACAATATCATTTGGATCCAACTTCGTTGCTAGACCAAAGTCGATCAGTTTGATGTTCGTACTGTTGCGCGTTTGGCACATAATATTTTCTGGCTTGACGTCTGTATAAAAAGAAAAAAATACATCAGATTTATTCTAGTTCCGATAAATATTGTATTTTCATCATTCGTAAACTTACCAAGGTGGATAATATTCTTCTCATGCATGTGTTTAATTGCATCGCACATCTGTCGCATATAGTTGATAACTTCTGCTTCAGACATCTTATAGCCTTCAGCTGTGATTCTTTCGAACAACTCACCTCCGGACAAGCTAGAAACAGGAGATAAACATTAAATTTCCTTGATCAAATACAGGAAGAAAATAGATATAGTTTGAGTGCTTACAATTCAAAGATCAAAACCATCTCGTCATCGTCTTCAAAGGCATCGTGCAAGTTGATAAGTTTAGAATGATGAAGTTGATTCATGATATCGATTTCTTTCCTGATAAGTTCCTTCTCCATCAAGTGCGAAACCGGAATGAATTTAGCAGCAAATATGTTGCCAGTTGTTCTCTCGCGACAACGATGCACAACACCGAAGGCTCCAGTTCCAATTTCTTCAAGGATGTCATATTTATCATAGACGGATGTGTGTTTAATTTCCACTGGTTGTGGAACGTACTTGCTATAAACGTCAAAGACGAACTGATCGTAGTTCGTGACTTTTTCATCTTCACGTCCACGTATTCTCTTTCCAGTTTCATCAACCTTGTACTCCTTCTTCTTGAATTCCTTCTTAGTGGTTCCTTTGGTCGTTATCAATGGCGAGACTTCACTTGGATCAGAGCGACCATATACGTTCTCAGCGAAGATACGGAAGTCATACGATTTACCAGAAGTTAGACCGCTCACAGCTATGGTGCAGAATCTCGTGCTACCAACTCGAATCCAGCTGCTCATCGGTTGTTCACGTCTCTCAACAAGATAATTTGTGATGTTGCTACCACCATCCCAGACTGGAGGTTTCCAGGTAAGAGCCAGCGAATCGTGACCCACGCTGTCAATCTGTGGGAATCTTGGAGGATCAGGACGGTCGCTGATCTGGATTTTGATGATCGCTGAGTCCTGGCCCATTTCATTTTCGGCTGTGATACGGTACGGACCAGAGTCGATCTTGCTTGCATCTCTGATTGTAAGAACAGCGTGTCTTTCAGTGACTTCCACAGCATAGTGGCTTCCCGATTCGATGGTTTCTCCTTCCCTGACCCAGGAAATCTTGGGTTTTGGGAATCCAGTGAAGGGGATCTTAATAACAACGTTCTGTCCCTTGTCAAAGAAGGCAGTGTCACGGAATCTCGGAGGAACGTTCAGTTTAGGTGGTGTCATGATGAATAGTTCTCCCTTCGATGACTTAGCACCACCCTTGTTGACAGCACGACAAACGTATTCATCAGCGTCCTCTCCGAAGACATCCATTACTATCAGATTGTGACAATCTCCTTCGCTGAAGATCTGGTAACGAGATCCATTCACAATCTCCCTGGCGCCCTTGAACCATGTGATGTTCGGTTTTGGAGACCCGCTAATAACGCACTTGAAATGTCCGTTGTGATTTTGCACGCAATTCACGTTATTGAGGGGTCTGAGTACTTCAGGTGCCTTTACTTCCTGTGGATCCTTGACCTTTACGGAATTAGTAGCCTTCGATTCCTTACTAAGGCCGGCTTCATTTTGAGCAAAGACACGGAATTCGTATTGTCTGCCTTCGATTAAATTAGTTACGTTAATTTGATTAGTCAAGCTGATGAGAGCATTAACACGTTGCCATGTTTGATTTCCAACTTCACGTTTTTCTATCCAGTAGCCTTGGATTCTAGCGCCTCCATCAGTCTCGGGTTTGTCCCATGATAAATTGACAAAGTCGCCTCCAACTTCGAGAACCTTTGGAGTTCCTGGAGGACCTGGTGGATCGAATGGACCCTTGGCTTTGATTGGATTGACGCCTTCCAGTGGAGGTCCCATGCCATTTTCATTGACTGCCATTACTCTGAACAGGTATTCTTGGTATTCAGTCAATCCAAGTACAACATGGCTATGTTCCTTGCAGAAGGAGGTGACAATAATCCAGCGATCGGAGGTAAGATCGCGGCGTTCGATGACGTAATGAGTTATTCTTAAGCCACCATCGTACTTCGGTGGGTGCCATGTGAGTGTACATGTGTGTTTGTCGATATTGGTAACATCAAGAGGTCCAGTTGGTGGCCCTGGCAGCCCAGTGATGAACACGTTGAATTTGCCGCTAACGCTGCCACTATTATTTTTAATAGACAACTGGTAACTACCGGCATCGTCCTTATTAACGTCCTTAATGAATATGATAAGGTACTCGTCAAAGACTGTGTATTTGATGTGGGTGGATTCGACAACCTCTCGCCCATCTTTACTGAGGGTAATGTCCATTGGCTGATCTCCGCTGTAAAAGATCTTGATCTTAGTGTTGTCGCCTTCAGGAAGATATAGATCTTCCGGCAGACGTTCGATTCTTGGTGGTGAGCCAATCTTCAATCTACAAGAGGTACTAGCGAATCCTACAGGATTAGATGCCTGACAAGTGTAATCGCCATCATCTGCGTCCCAAACTTCGGATATCACGAGCCTGAAGACACCTTCGATTGTGTCCATTCTGAATCTACCTCCAGATGTTATTTCCCTTCCATTCCTCAACCACCTGGGAGTCGGGGTTGGTTTTCCAGTCGCCTCGCACTCGAATACATGCATCTTTCCAAGAGGCACACCTGCACTGTAAGGTAGTGGTCTGAGGAAGTCTGGTTTCTCTCCTCCTTCAACTTCGCAGATTTTAACTGGAGTAGTACAGGAGCTGGGCTCTGATCTTCCAGCAGCATTTACAGCAGAAACTCTGAATTCATAGTCTCCTTTCTCAATGAGATTAAGTACTGTGTATTCCAAATCGGTGATGTTGTAGTCATTACATTTAACCCAGCTGCCTCCAGCAATGTCTCGTTTCTCAATGACGTAACCTGTGATTCGACTACCGCCATCAGAAGCAGGAGCTTCCCACCTGAGATCCACGTAGTTCCTTCCAACTTTAATAACTTGTGGTGTCCCGGGTTGAGATGGTACTTTGAACTTATTCTTCAACCTGAAGGTAGTGGAAGGCGGGCTGGGCTTACTGAGACCAGCTGCATTCTTAGCTCGTACTCTGAATTCATACTCCTGTCCCGTTGCTAAACCGTAACAGATGTAACTCGTATCCTTGACGAGGTAATCATTAGCAATTCGCCAATTAGTGTCATCAGCTGGGTCACGGAATTCAACCTTGTATCCCTGAATTCGAGAACCGCCATCAGAGATAGGCCTGTCCCAATGTATTGTGATACTGGTGCTGTCCCAGTCAGTGACTCGCGGTTTGCCTGGAGGTTCAGGAACAGTGAAGGGGAATTTGGCCATTATAGGCTCATCAGCAACGAGAGGATTTGATACTCCATACTGGTTCTCGGCGCGTATTCTGAAGTTGTATTTACGTAGGGGTTCCAATCCGAACACATCATAATGCGGATGTCTCACAAAACTGCTCAGTTTGACCCAATATCCAGCAGGATCCAGCTTCTCGACAATATAATTTGTAACAGGTGAACCACCATCGTCAAGTGGTGCTCTCCAAGAAAGAGCACAGGTTTCTGGAGTGATATCTGAAATATCGAGCGGGCCTTGGGGTGGCGATGGTTTGTCAACAACCAGAACCTTGCACGAAGCCGAATCTGTGCCAACAGAGTTGGTCAGGTAGATGGTATAGTTTCCTGTTTCAGATCGTTTCGCTTTCTTGTTGATGAACTTAGAAGCAATGTCGGAGGTATCGAATTTAATCCTTTCGTCCGTTATGACATCTTCGCCATTGATGGTCCAGTTGGGTCTTGGTTTTGGATGCGCTGTAAATGGCACAGTAATTGTGAAGGGCTCGCCAGCAATAACTGTCATGTCGCGGATGCTCAAGTCACTTGTGATCTTAGGTGCAGCTGCAAGGAAAAATAAATTGTTCAATCAATAAAATTAACTTGTTTGTAAAGACATCAAACGGGGAAGGAAAATAGATCTTACAGGTTGGTGCACTTGCACGAATTACGTCGGAGCCCAAGCTCCATGGGCCTTGACCTGCAGCATTCTCTGCAGCTACGCGGAATTCATAGTCATGGTTTTCAATGAGACCGCCAACCCTGTTAAACAAGTAGGAGATTTATATCATGATTTTCATTATAGTTACATTATTTTCTTGTAAAAGAATTAAAAACTTTAGTTACTTGTAAGTAGTATCTGTGATAAGAGACGGGGTTGCTTTAATCCATTTATCATCGCTAATGAGTCGTTTCTCGACAATATATCCCATAATTGGAGCACCTCCATCCTGGCGCGGTTTGGTCCAGTTGATAGTGATGCTGTCTTCAGTCGTTTCAATTCCTCGAGGTGCACCAGGTGCACCTGGAGGATCGAATGGATGTCTTGCCTTAATCGGATCAATGGTTGAAACAGGGTCTGAAGTACCGTACTGATTTTCAGCCATCACCCTGAACTCGTATAGAGAACCAACTTCCAAATTTCTTATGCGTATGAATGGCGTTGTCACATATCCGCTTACCTACATTTTAAGAGATTAGAATATCAAAGGCACTGATTGTATGACAGTTACTATTAGAGTTCTTAAATGCCCAAAAATTTATGTTGAGCAAATGCTCTCAATCAAGAATATGCTCAGAATTTCAGCTCGAACAGAGCTTTTAAGAAAATTTTAAGCAATTATTATCTAAACAAATATTTATCATAATTACTACATATATATTTTTTTAAATATTCTAGAGTGAAATAAGCATATACTTTTTGTAAATTGCAGAGTTGCTACAGATCAGGTCATTCCAGTAAGTCAGGAAATGTCAGGGAAAACCTGATAGAGTTTGGGAATTTTTAAAAAACTAAAGTTGAATTTAATTTTATTATCAAGCTTAAAAATCGCAAGTATTTGGTTGAAAATTAATCTCTTTTAGTAGAGGATTCAAACTATTTGATTAAAAATTTATCTTTTTGGGTTGAATTCAACTATTTTTGGCATAAAATTAAAATTCTTTTTGGTCGAAATATCAAATATCACGTTTTTCGCTCAGAATTCGCCGTTTTTGATTGATGATTCATCATTTTAGTTGATAAACCTTGTTTTGTTCAAAATATAATTATTTTGTTGAAAATGATGTTTTCTAGTTGAAAATTAATTTTTTTAATGAAACTTTAACTCGTAAAAAGTTGTTTCAAAATTGATATTTTTAAGTTGAAGATTCAAATATTTGGTTTAAAATTCCTGTATTTTATTAAAAATTTGAATTTGAGAGAGAATATTAAGGCTTCTTAGCGACTAGTTCCTCTTTTTGATTGAAGATTCCTTCAAAAATTCAAATATGTGGTCGCAAATTAATGTATTTTTTTAAAAATGTGTCTATTTTGGTAGAAAATTCATCTTATTCATTCAAAATTGAAATTTTTGTTTGAAGATTCGTTTTTTCTAGAAATTAAAAATATTCTAATTTCAGTTGAAAATTTCTCTGTTTTAGGTAAAAATTCAACTATTTGTTGAAAATCCCACTTTTTTGGTAGAAGTGTACTCTCATTCGTTAAAACTTTATTTTTTTGGTTAAAAATTAAATTCTTTAGTTGACAATTTTACTATTTTGTTGAAAATTGTTTTTTTCGTAGAGAATTTATTTTACTAACTGAAAATTTAAGTAATTCAATTTAGGTACAAAATTTGTCTTTTTAGTTGAAAAATCATGTGTTTGATTAAAAATAAATATTTTTTAGTCTACTATTCTCTCTTTTGTTAAAAATTCATTTGTTTAGTTGAAAAAAATATGTAGTTAACAATTCGTTGTTTTTATAGAAATTTAATATTTTGGGTTGAAAGTGCCACTATGTGGCTATTCCAGTTTTCCCTAAAATATATATTTTATAGTTTAAAATTAATCAATTTTTCTGAAAACTTTTTTTTTTGTAATTTACTTTTATAACCGCAAATTGAAATATTCTAGTTTTAGTATGTGATTTTTTAAAAGTAAAAATCTACATATTTTATTGAAACTGTATCTTTTTTATATAAAATTCGTTGTTTTGGGTTAAAAATTGGAATATTTTGTTGATAAATCATTTTCTTGTTGAAAATAGAATGCTTTAACTGAAAATTTCATTCTGCTTTTTCTTTTCTGGTAGAAAATTAATATTTTAGGTTGAAAATTTAACGAACTATATATTTGGTTAAAAATTCATATTTTTGGTTTAAGATTCATTATTTTAGACCATTTTTATTTTTAAATTCAACTAAAAAGTGTTAAAATGTATTTAGAAACATTTTTTTGAATTAATATTATTAAAAATATATTTTCTCTTATTTCAGCCATTTAAATTAGGCATCCTTTTTAATTAGAAACGATACTTTTTCCCGCGTAATTAAAGTAATTTAATTATTATTAATCAAGGTAGAAAATACGATTTTTTAAATCCTAATTTAGAATGCTTATAAATGCTCATTAAATTCTCAAAGCACATACAGGCCGAGCATATTCTCGAGCATCTTTGCGAGCATATTCGCATGCTCGTGAAACTTTCTCCAAGCACTTAAGGGGGTCCCTACCTTTTAGTGTTTTGAAAAATCGATTTTTATGACATTTTCTAAAAGCATAACATTTCCAAAGTATTCTCTAAAAGTCTCCTAAAGATCCGATCATTATTTACGGAGATACGCCATTTAAAGTAAAGGGGCTTTAAACGTAAGCTCGATGCCAGTTTGAAGCATTATTACAGGTTTTCAACTTTTTGAACTTAAACGCGTTTTGCTTGAAACAAGGTTTTCAAAGTCGGCGAGTAAGATATCTCAAGAACGGCTTCGCCGATTGATTTCAAAATTTTTATGAATTATTCAAGATATAACACTAGTGGGATGAACGATCGTTTAACAAATTTTTTTATGGTCAAAAGGGGAGCATTTTTTTGCGAAAAAATTACTTTTGGCTTCAAAAATTGGCCATTTCGTAAAAAATTAATATCTTTACATCTAGTTTTGTTCAGTCCCAGACAAAAACTGTTCATTAACGCATGCCGTTGGATTTTTTGATTTCCGTTACACCAGACTTGAGCAACTTTACTCACCGCAAGACGCCTTTTTTATCACTCGTAGATAGTAACGCGCTTATTTATGACTCTTTTATCACGACAAAATTATCAAAGCTTCTTGAAATATGCAGTAATGGAATGATAAAACATTGGTAAAAAAATGAATAAACCTCTCTCCATAAAAAATCGCAAAAAATCGCTTTTTTGTCACCCGAAAAGGTAGAGACCCCTTAAACTCTTCAGAACAATAGTCATTATTGATTTTCCATATGAACTTTGACGCTTACCTTAATCCATGCGAGCTGTCTAGGCTCTCGTTTCTCGATAACATAGTTTGTAACATCTGCACCACCGTTGTCCTTTGGTGGATTCCAGAAGAGAGTAAGTGCATCTCCTGCGAATTCATCAGCTCGTAGATTTTGAGGTGGACCAGGACGATCAAGGACGCGCACATTGACAGTGGCAGTATCGAACCCTGAAGAATTCCTCAACTGCAGACGATACTGACCACCATCAGATCGTTTCGAATTCTTAACCACCAAACTGGCATAATCATCTGCCAACTGTTGATGAACTCGTGAATCAGTTTCATCCTTGACAATGTCGTTAGCGAGCCAAGTGGCGGTTGGTTTCGGGAAACCAACATAAGGCACATGAATGCAGAAGTCTTCTCCAGCGCGACAAGTGATATCTCTAACTCCACCAAGATCCATCATAGGTTTGTTGGGTTGTTCTTCAATAACAATCGGGTTGCTATGTCGACTAGGAAGGCTATTTCCAATATCGTTGACGGCAATGACGCGGAACAAATATTCTTCGCCTTCTGTGAGTTTCGGAACGGTGAACACAGTTGCTGGAACTGGTATACTGTTGACGTCTTTCCAATCCTCATCTCCCCTGGCTTTCCTTTGTTGGACAATGTATCCTCGAACTTTAGCACCTCCATCACTACGAGGTGGGCGCCAGGACAAGGTGACAGAATCTTTCGTGATTCGGTCTGGTTTTGGTTGCTCAGGAGCATCAGGAGGTACTGCAAATTAAACATTGTTTCGAAATTATAGTTTTTTTCTGAAAATTCGACTCTGATTTAAAATTTAGGAGAAATAAGTTATCAGTTGGAAGTACTTACATCTTTGGTGACCAGCGGTAATCGGTTCAGTTGGCTTGCTCGGTCTTCCAGGACCAGCTTCATTAACAGCGATTACTCTGAATTCGTATCTACCTCCATCATGGAGATCTTGTACCGTGAAGGAAGTGTTTGGTGTTGGGTAGTTGTTTACCTTCAGCCATTCACCACCACGTTCGCGTTTTTCAACATAGTAGCCTGAAAATAAATCAAAATTATTGTTTCTGATCACTTAAACAGGGTGTCGAGCGATTCTTAGGAACGAAATTCAAGGTCTTTTACAGGTTTTCCTGGTCAGGAACTCAAGTTTTTCCTGGTCTTCTTTTTTCACACAACCAAAAATAATAATAACTTTATTAATTAATTTAAATAATTAAAAACCCGTTTGTTATATATGTAAAAAATGAGCCATTTCAATTGTTCTTGGCCAACTATTTTTTAAGAAAGCAAAACGTCAAAAAAACAAATTGAAATTTCTATTCAATATTTTGAAATATTAAAAAAATTTGGTAAAATATTTGAAATTTTTGAAATATTAAATCTTTTGAAATTTTTATGAAATCTTTGAAATATTTGTAAGAGGTTCCTTAAATCTTTATTTGTGAAATGTTTTGTGTTCGTTTGAAATCATTTAAATGCTTTGAAATCTTTTCATATTGTTCAACATCTTTGAAATATTTGTGAAATCTTTCATATTTGTTTGAAATCAGTGAAGTATTTGAAATCTTTGAAATTCTTGTATTTCTTTAAAATTCTTATGAGATTTTAAATAAATCTTTGAAATATTTGTGGATTCTTTTGTATTTATTTGAAATCATTAAAATATTTGTTATCTGTGTTAAAATCGTTAAAATCCTTGTAATCTTTATGAAATGTTAGAAATCTTTGAGAAATTTTTGTGAAATCTTTAAAAACTTTGTGAAATCTTTTGGAATATTTGTAAAAAATTTCCAAAATATTGCTTCGTGAAATCGTTTTTAATCTTCTAACATGTTTTGAAACCTTTTGAAATTGTTTCAAACCTTCGAAATGTTTACAAAATTTTCAAATCTGGTGAACTGTAACCTTTTTTAAATCTCTGACATATGTGTGAAATCTTTCTTAAATCTTTTGCATTAATTTGAAAGTATTCAAATATTTTTTATCTGTGAAAAAATCTTTTCAATTCTTAGAAATCTGGTTTACCTTTTAAAATTTTTTAAATCTTTGAAATCTTTTGAAAGTTTTAAAATCTTTGGAAATGTTGGAAATCTTGGAAATCCTTGAAATCTTTATAAAATGTTAGAAATCTTTCAGAAACTTTTCTGAAATCTTTGAAATCTTTTTCAAATATTTTAAAATATTTGTAAAATTGTCTTAAATCTTGCTTTGTTTAATCTTTTCTATTCGTTAAGATCATTAAATTATTTTATATCCTCGTGAAATCTTTTCTCATTTTCTAGAATGTTTTGAAACCTTTTGAAATCATTTCAAAACTTCAAAATGTTTACAAAAATTTGAAATCTTTGGAATTCTTGTATTCTTTTAAATCTTTGAGATATTTGGGAAAATTTCCTTAAATCTTTAGAATTCATTTGAAATTATTAAAATATTTTTATCTGTGAAAAATCTATTGAAATTTTAGAAATCTGGTTTACCGTTTTAAAATTTCCTAAATCTTTGAAATCTTTTAAAAGTTTTAAAATCTCTGGAAATGTTTAAAATCTTGGAAATCCTTGCAATCTTTATGAAATGTTAGAAATCTTTGGGATACTTTTGTGAAATCTTTTAAATCGTTGTTAAATCTTTTGAAATATTTGTAAATTTTTCTTAAAACATGCTTTGTGAAATTCTTTTTATTCGTAAAGATTATTAAATTATTCGAAATCTTCGTGAATTTTTTTTTAATATTCTAAAATGTTTTGAAACCTCTGTAATCTTTGATACATTTGTGAAATCTTTCTTGAATATTTTGTATTATTATTACATCATTAAGCCATTTCCTTTTCGGGGTAGACGTGACTCACTCGGTGAGATTATAAAATTTTTAGATTGATTTAGAACTCTCGTGTTATTTATTTAAATAACACACTTTTGAAATTTACCCATTAAAAAATTTACTAAATCTTTGAAATATTTTGAAAGTTTTAAAATCTTTAAAAATTATTTGTGTAATTTTTTTTTAATAATTTTTTGTGAAATCTTTTTCAATCTTCTAAAAATGGTTGAAACCTTTTGAAATCGTTTTAATTTTTCCAAATGTTTCGAAATATTTGCAATCTGGTGTACAGTATCCTTTTTGAAATCTGTGGAATTCTTGTATTATCTTAAAGGCTTTATGAAATCATAGAAATATTTGTAAAACCTTTCTTAAATCTTTTATATTCATTTAAAATTATTACAATATTTTTAATATGTGTAAAATCTTTTGCAATAATAGAAATGTTGTTTACTGTACCCTTTTTAAATTCCTTAAGATCTTTACAAATGTTTGAAATACTTGTTAAATCTTTTTTAAATCTTTTTAATTATTTGTGAAATTTTTCATAAATCTTTGTGAAATCTTCGTTATTCAGTGAAATCATTGAATTATTTGAAATCTTACTGAAATCTTTACAAATCTTCTTGAATGTTTTGGAACCTTTTGAAATCGTTTAAAATCTTTGATATCCGCTGTATTTTACTCTTTTTGAAATATTTGGAATTATGGTATTCTTTTGAAATATTTATGAATCTTTTATGAAATCTTTGAAATATTTGTCAAATCTTTCCAGAATTTTTTTATTCGTTTGAAATAATTCAAATATTTTTAATCTGTGTCAAATATTTTTAATTTTAGAGATCTGGTTAACTATGCCCTTTTTAATATTTTCAAAATCTGTAACATCTTTTAAAAGTTTTAAAATCTGTAAAATATTTTAAATATGGTGTACAAGCCTTTTTTAAATCTTTGAAATCCGCTAAATCGTTGTAAAATGTTCAAAATCCTTTTAAATATTTTAAAGCCTTTGAAACATCTTGAAATTTTTAGTAATGTTTTTTAATCTGGCGTACACTCAAAAGCCGAGTGGTAAAATCCTTGAAAAATCCGTTACCTGGCCATTGATAATTCTAATTGTGAAACTGAATTAACACCGAAATTTTCAACAAATAATTTTTCATAATTTGCAAGTTGAATATCACAAAAAAGATCATTGTAATCAATAAAATGATTGCTAAAGTCTACAAAAGATGCTTAGAAATCTCATTATTTATGCTGTAACTGAGTAAAAAGATCAATTATATCTTGATAAAACAAAGAAAATTTTGAGTACCAAGATAACTTCTAAGCGGGATGTTTCTTTCATAATAGACTGAAAGATTTAAATTACTTTTCATAATAAAATAAAATAACTGTTTCAAAAGAACAAAATTTTCCTTAAGGCTCCCGTCAAAAATTCAAGGAGAATCGTTTGCAAAATTTTCAAGGTCGCTTGACACCCATTTAAAATATTACTTCTGAACTTCTGAATATGAATAAAATCATACCAGTAATCGGTTTTCCTCCAGTGTTGAGAGGAGGATTCCAAGTCAAACTGCAACTGTTTGGTGTGTATCCCAGAATTTCTGGTTGACTTGGTGCATCTGGAGGATCGAAGGGACACTTGGCAACAACTGGTTTGCCTTCCAAAGGCTCGGAGACTCCATACATGGTTTCTGCCCTGACTCTGAACACGTACTTCTTACCTTCAGATAATCCCTTTGCAATGAAGTGTGTCGTAGGACAGTATCCTGGACACTGGCGCCAGTTTTCTGTGCCATAATCCGCAACTTCGACAATGTAATTGGTAATAGCCGAACCACCATCGTCCTCAGGTGGGTTCCATGCCAACGAAACAGAATCTTGAGTTGTTGCAGTGTAATGAATGGGTCCAGTTGGTGGTCCAGGCTTATCGACAACGATGACATCAATGTCTGCTGAATCTTTACCGTAATCATTTGATGCAGTGATGGTGTATTTGCCACTATCCTCTCGAACGGATTTTTCAATCAACAGGTGCGTGTGATCGCTCTTAGTTTCAGACTGAAATGGTTTACAGATTTATTGAGCAAAATATTGTTATAAGACAGATATTTCTATTGTATTTAGAATTCAAGGAGTGAACTAATGCAGTGTGGCAATTGGGCAGACAATTTCAAATTTCCGGTAATTTCCCGGGTTTTCCCGGTCAAGTTTTTCAATTTTCTGGGTCAAGTAAAAGTAACATGTTCATATTTGATGCAAAATGCAAACATTTATTTTATATCTTGACGTTCACTCTAAACATCTTTTAACATAAAAGATCAAAAAATTGCAAAATTAATTAATTTTCACATAAAGTTATGATTCTTCAACTGGAGTAGTCGAATTTTATACCGAAAAGATGAAATTTCAACTAAAATTATGAATATTTAACTCAAATACTAGAATTTTTAACTAAGAAGACGCAATTTTAAAGAATAGAATTAATGTTTAAACAAAAATAATAATTTTGTATGAAAAATACAATCCTTTAAAAAAATACATGAATTTTATCCAAATAGTTGAATTTTCAATTTAAAAAAATGAATTTTCAACAGAAAATGGAATAGTTTCATTTTTAGTAAAAGAAAAATTCATTACCACTTTAACTGATGAATTTTTGAATAAAATGATAAATCCTCAACTAGAGCAGTTGATTTTTAAAGAAATAAAAGAGCTTTCAATTAAAATAATGAATCTTGAAATGAAATAGTTGAACTTTCAAAAACAAAATAATAATTTGTACTGAAAAGGATAATTTATCTTTCTTATTACAAATTGCTATCTTTAAAAAAATCTTAAAATCCAAAACTTAAAAAATTAAGTTTTTAGTTAGTAAAATCAATTTTTAAGTAAAAAAGACGAATTTTCAACTGAAAAAGACCATTTTCAATCAAAAATTTGAAAAATTAAATTTTCTGTCAAAGAATCAATGTTCAACCAAAAAATAAGTTTGAACTAAAATTCGATAAAATATTCAAATAGAATATCATTTTAAACTTCAGTTTAAGAAAAAAATTATCTACAACCAAAGATGAAACCAATTTTTAATAAAAAAGCTTATTTTTATTCAAAGAACGATTTTTTGAATAAAATAATTAATCTTTAATAAAAAAATCTTCAAAAAAAGAAGTATTTTTTAACCAAATATATCTATTTCTAACCTGAAAGATGAATTTTTAAATAAAATGATGAATATTTAACTGGAATACTTGAATTACCAACTAAAAAGTCTATTTTCCACCAAAAAAGTAGTTTTATAAAAAGAAGTTAAGAGAATTTTTAACAAAATAAATGAAACTTCATTTAAAAGATACAAATTTACATCCAAATTGTTAAGTTTTGGTCTAGGAAAGGTCATTTTTCACCTAAAATGGAACACTTCAATTTTTAGTTGAAAAATTAACTTCCAACCGAACTGATGAATATTTTCAACTAAAATGATAAACCTTAAACTGGAACAATTGAATTTTATACCTACCAAAAATATTAATTTTCAACCAATAAGATTAATTTTCTACAAAAAAGAGGAATTTCCTACAAATTGCATACATTTTCAGCAAAAAAACTGTTTAATTTTTAAATAAAAAACATAAATTTTTAACCAAATAGGTGAAGTTTCCGTTAAAAATCTAATTAAAAAAAAAATTGCATTTTCAGAAAAATAGTTGAATTTTCTACTGAAAGTTAAATTTTTGATTTGAAAAATATATTTTCAACAAAGTAGTCACATATTCAAAAAGAGATGAATTTTCCATGAAAATGACGACTCTTGCAACCAAAAATTTAATTTTTAACCAGTTTCGTCGTTCGACTGGGAAACAAACTTACAGATCTTCCGACTCTCTCATTAAGCTCTCTCATTAAGTTATTCGAGAGATCGAAAGAAGAATCCCCTTTCAGAAATATACGTTATCTCAAGCCAGGCGTTACATTTATGAAAGAGAGTTGATATTTTTTCGGAAAAAATTTAATTTTAAGATTTAAAAAAATTATTTACATCTAGTCTAAAAAGGACGTTAAGTATTTTCTGTTATTTTAAGAGATAACTTCACCATTAGGTTGCTTTCTATTTTCACGTTGGCAAAAAATATATCTGCGCTGATCGATGGTATCTATCTCTGATGATAATACAGAGGCCTTTAAATTACTCTTCGAAATGCTACTTCTACTCTAAAAACTACTTGAAGTACTCTCTTTTTCTAAAATTTTAAAGAAGGAACTTTTAATATTATGACGAATTTTGACTTAGATCGGATTTTTTAATCTCCTTTCTTCTGAATCCCAGTATTAATTCTTTCAAAAAATTCCCGTTCCATGTAAAAAATTCCCTATTCCAAGTAAAATAATACCTTAAATTATTAAAATAATGAAAATTTGAAGTATGCTACGATCAGAAGTATATTCCCGGACTTTTAATTCAATTTCCGGTCAATCAAATTCCTGACCATTTCCCGGTTTCCCAGTGAAGTCGCCACACTGCTAATGGTAAAAAATATGCTTTACATACCGATACACGATGAGTTTCCGGAAGCGTGATAAGGTCCTTGGTCCATTCAATAATTGGAGTAGGTGCTCCAGTGATCGGAATATTAACATTGATTGGTTCTCCAGCACGGACTTTGATTCTGCGTCCAATAAGCCCATCAAGATAGAGTTTTGGTTTCTCCCTCATCGGTTTGGCAGTGAATACAGCTGAAGTGTCGCTTGGTTTTCCAGCGCCAGCAGCGTTGATGGCAGTTACTCTGTATTCGTATTGATGACCGTCTGCGACGTGATCATCGTAGTATTCCGTATGACCTATAGGTTCCTTGTTAAGCTTGATCCATCGACCTGTTGCTCGGTCGCGACGCTCCACGTCATAGCCGATGATCGGAGATCCACCAGTGCTGATTGGCGGTGTCCACTTGATTTTGATGTGATCCTTACTGGCATCGATACACTCTGGCCTACCAGGTTGGCCGGGCACATCTGTAATTTATAGTATTTTTAGCATTCAGTGGTTGAGACAATTGTGGGACAAGCAGGGCAAAGAATTCAGTTGTCCTTGGGAGACGTAATTCTGAAATCAAGTACTCACTGAATTGATTTTTGGCAGTAACTCCACGATCAGTATTAAGAGGATCTGATTTGCCCTGGAAGTTTTCAGCGCAAACTCGGAATTCGTACTTGGTTCCCTCAATTAGACGAGGAACAGTTGCGTGATTGAATTTAGGATTAACATGTGTGACAGCTGGTACCCAACCGCCTCCATGAGTCAGATCTCGTTTCTCAATTACGTATCCACTGTAATAAAATATTAATAATTTGTAAAACTTTGCGAAATTATAAATACATGGTTATACTTAAATTACGTAGCAGTTCACAGGGGAGGGGGGGGGGGCACCATTTT
>JAAAKG020140070.1:0-12194 GCA_010014905.2 Druon quercuslanigerum | reverse complement strand
TTTATAAGGCCGCGACTAAATAAGGGCTCTTCGTGCGAGAAAATATTACGAGCGTGAAAATTCTAATCATGTGTCAAGGGTTGATAAACAAAATTTGAGTCAATTTTGGTAATTAAAGAGCTATTAATGCTAGATAAAGGTTTCGCATTAAATTGGAGCCATATTATGGCACTGGTTGATCTGCAGGATTGTTTATTAATAAATGAAGAGTCTAAACGAGTTCCTTTTAAAAATAGCAACTTTTTAACAATAATTTAAGGAGAAAAGTTTTTTATTCGATTAGAATATTTCTCTTTCCTCAAAAAAAGTTTTATTTTGTGCTCAGCCATGCTAAAAATGATCTTATAATTTTTTTTTTAATAAATAGTGAAATTGTTTAAACCAAAATTGACCCAAATTTCGAAAAACTGTCCAAGATATTCGTAATCAGGGGCTTTTTTACCTTTTGAAAAAGAGTAATGTCGGGAACCTATTAGTGCATCCAGATTACGTTTCTGATTTTTATTAAGTTGTCATTTGTTACTGAACTTCACGTACTTCTAAAATAACAGAATGTATCTTTTCTGGGTATATGCTGGAGAGCTGATTTCTAGGCACTGTATGGATTTATGTTTGGTACTAGATTTTGTGAGAACAATTTCAAGAATTGTAAGCTTGGTGTTAAGTTTTGGTAGTTTTGAGAAATAATCCAAACTCAATCAAAAAATTTGCATGCATTTAATGATTTTAATTTTTTAATTATAGGGTTTCACAGTAAAATCATGTAATTGCCACTTTTTTCAAAGCACGTTTTATTTATATACAATTTTTCTAAACTTGCACCGTACATTTTGACGGAAAAGATTTGGGTTTAAAATTGTTTAAACAATGTGATATATGAAAAAAGAGAGTAGCGTCCTTCGCTTCTACGGCAAAAATTACATAAAGCCCATGTATTAGACAATTTTTTTTCTTTACCAAATTTGATATCTATATTGAATATAAACTGTATACCATGCAATTGTTTTTTCGTTATTATTATTGTAATTATTTTATGACCAAATAATTGCTTTGTTGGTCATCACTTTGTAAAATTTTGTTACCTCCATTTGAGCGAATCTGAAGTTATAACAGATAACTACGATGAATTTGAAAAAATGTAATTATTTTTGAAAAATTAGGCCAGCACCCCCCCTCCTAGTTGATCGCTGATAACTCGGTTATCAATGTAGCTAAAAAAATTTTCTTTATGGCTCATATGAACGCATTTGAAGATCTTCAAGGTCATGCGATTTAAATTTTGATTTTTTAAATGGAAAGGGTGAGCGACGCCCCCCCCCCCGTAACACCAGATACATCTCCTACAGTTTTGTGGCTCAAAATTTTTTATCCGTTATTCTGTGGGCTATAGAAAATCCGAAAATCAAAAGTGGGGGGGGGGGCTGGTGTAACTGACCTAAGCATATGCATATCTCTGAATACCACAAGTGGAAACCTAAAACGTGTGTGTGTGTGTTACAAAACGGTCCTTCAAAAAATGTAGTACCAAATTTTCAGAAAAAATATGGGCTTCCGAATTGTCTTGGAAAAATAAGATCCAGGCGACTAATATGTTGGCCGTTTCTATGCGTTGATGAGTTAAAGCAACTGAGATGGTCCGTCATATTCTCATAATTTAAATTAAATCGCAAAGCTACGGGTGAATATTTATATTGATACGCCTCTGACTCATAAGTGGAGAAGCAGGTGGAACGAAGGGGTGATTCACCAAATCCTTCGATCATACGATCAATTGCGCGCGCCATCGGTGAGTAAGTGGGAATAGCGCAGGACCAATGCACTTTATAAATATTGATACTGGGACCGATACCAGTTCATTTCTTTCAAAAGTCTCAACGTTGTAAGACGCGTTTCGCTCCTCATATGACCAACTGCATATACCAACATCATACTAAGATTCTGAAAGAAACCGACTATATTAAAATTCTCTTTCAAATATTAAATAACTTGTCCTAATTCATTATTTTTGAATAAGGATAATGAATGTGATTTTGTGGGTATTTATAAACAATAAATAAATGTAATGTGTGTCACAACCCTGCACCTTATTTGACTAGAAAGACCTTGTTGTGCATGATTACCTCAGGGAGTTCAATTAAAAAAGTTTATTAGAAAATGTAAAAATGTGTGTAATGTGTGTCACAACTCTCCACCTTATTTTACTATAAGGACCTTGTTGTGCATGATTACCTCAGGGAGTTTAATTAAAAAAGTTTATTGGGAAAAGTAAAAATATGTGTAATGTATATTACGTCTCTGCACCTTATTTTACTATAAGGACCTAGGTGTGCCTGATTGAAGCTTCAGGGGCTAGTAGTAAAAAAACCAAGAGTGAATCAAAAGTTCATTATGTTCCTTGTTTCACTATAAGGACCTTGTTGTGCGATGAAACGCAAAGACGAAAACAGACTCGTCTGCATTAAGCTTATATGGATATTATGAGCAAAATCGATATCATTAAATCCAAACCAACATTAAAATACGCAATCATCTCTCCCTAGCTTAGAATCCACAATCTGTCACTTTGGTCATCAAGTAATAACTAAAAATTCAGTGGGAATTTTTTTTATTGCCAAAATTAATCTTATTTCGCTCAGTTTTATTTAATCGTCCAATTTAGTTTTAAAATGGGTAGGGCTATTTTTAGTGTCCTAGCAGTACTGGAAACAACTGATATTGTTGATTGTAATTCACTGAACAGGACAGAGTAAATGCATACAGAACGAATCTCTCAATGAAGGTAAATGTCACTGAGAAAAGTTTGATATACTACAGTACTATCACTAAAAATAAGTATAATTTTTAGTGAATGCTCACCATGTTAAAATAATCCAAATGCACTAAGAAATAAACTTCGAATATCGAGAAACACAAAATTTATCCCCGGTTTTGATAGAACGATAACGTTACACAACTTGACAAAAGCATAGGAAGATGAAGCTGAGCTTGGAGTATCTGCATCGAAGAACGATTCTGGCTACAGCGTAGTTAGTTCTGAATAGCACAGATTCTCTGATGCAACTCGTACATCAACATGAAGTCGTCCATGCTGCGGCGTCTTGATACCGTGCCGCAGAGGAGGTTGGTATTTCACTTTATTTCAGCGTCACTACACATGGTCAAGTATTACCCATACGAAAATGTATGATAGGAAAAAAATGACAAGCGTCACATCTTTTTTTTGTCATTTAAAAAAAAATTGAAAAACGATAGGGTAGAAAAATATAGAAAAAAACGACAAGACGACAGCCGAAAATGACCTGCCCTAATTGGCCATATTTTATAATAATATCGTGCACACGTCATACACGTCGCACGCGTAATGTGGCTAATATCAAACAAGTTAATTGAGTCTTTAAAAAATATATTTAAAATGAAAAAAACTAAAACAAAAATCTTTTTTCTAATGATCAGATTTTTATCGAAGGTAAAAATGCAGCGCACGTTTGAACCTAATTTTCAATCCGCGTGTGCAATCAATATTCATCCCAATTTAGCAGACCTCGAATTGACATGGATTTAAATGTGGGTACAAATTCAACTTGTTGTTGGTATACGGATTTAAATAGATTGCAAATTGGCTTCTAATTGGTTTGATTTGTCTTTTTTTAATACCTTATTTTTTTTAAGACTTCCTTTCCAAAACCTTTGCCAGGGTGCCGAATCAGTTGTCTCAGAACGCAGATATAGTTCAGCTTTCAATCAAATAATTAAATTTCTAACTAAAAAGTGAATCATCGTTTAGAAACGAAAAGACCTGTCATTGGAACACAATCGGATCATCTCTGTCTATCTTATATGGTAGAAGGAGAGGTCCGATCGACTTTAGGCGATGCCCCACTGTAGTGTTTTATAAATTCGCACTGTCAATTGTTCCCGTGAGAACTGTGAATACTGTGTTTTTCGTGAACAGTTAATATAATATTTATAATAGTAACTGATTTTCTGTTAAATAACTTTTTCGTATGTCTGGACGCCAAAGACGTATGCTTTCAACTTAAAGTGTTGACGTGCGGCGTTTTGGTAAAAATAGTGATGTGTTTTTAATTCTGCTCTCTTCAAATAGTTTAAGCAAGCCAGAGACAGAGGTGGTTCAATGCGTGGAAAGATTATTCAAGAGAAAGCTCTCCTTCTAAACGTGATGCTTAACGGCCCGTGCAAACTTTTTAAGTACTTAAGCAGGAATAAAATTTATTTTAACGTGTAACAGCAAACTTCCTTTTTCACCTTCGTGAAATATTTAGTTTACTCTAGTCTCCACATTAGGAAAAAACAATTTTCAACATATTTTTCGGCAAAGACACCTTAATGGCACGGACATAGGATGTCGTAAAGATGTCGTAATGATGTCGTAAAGACGTCGTCCAATTATTTGCCCACTGGGGAGGAGAGCCCATTGGTAGCTTTCTGGCTCATTTGTGAAAACGGAAAACACTTTCAGTGGTGCGAAAAGGTGATTTTCCGAGGTTCTGATCTTTCTTTTTTTCCCTCACTAAATCGAAGCTCTAATTAGCACTATATACTTATGAAACGATCGGCCTAACAGGGCACTTGTATTGTGAATTTTCGGAAGCCAATAAAATCTGGAATGGTTAGCTTGGTATACCTTCAGCTGTTTCGTAATATGTTCATTAATTTATTTGCTTGCTTCTCATTTTTTAACTAGCTTTGTGACTTTTCTCTCTCTATTTCTGACAACTCAAATGTCCCGATCTACTAATAAACTGCCCCCGCGTTACTATCCAAGCTCGGGTACTAACGAGGGTGCTCTAATCCTAAAAGCGGAAACAGTGCAGGCAATACGAAAGCGAGCACCCCCACCGTTCACATGAGGACTCCTGCCAGTCTCTCGTCAATTTTTTCTTTATTGCATTTTTAAGTAACTAAATTTTAATATAATGCAATATTTTTATGTATAATGTTTTAAATATATAAATAAATTATTTATTAAAAATATTAAATGATTAATAAATCATTGAATTATAAATTATTAATAATGTAATGTAATTGTTTGATTGTATGATTGTATATATAGTATGAAAAGGCCTTGCAGGCCACATATCTTATAGTAATTACTCAATTTTACGAAGATGACCGAGATGATTTTATCTGTGGTAAGAAAGCGTAATAAAAAAATAAGAACTTCACTTTTTAACCTCAAAGCTCTTGAGGGAAAAAATATCAGCTCTTTTTTTTAGACAAACAAATAAAAGAAAAAATGCCTTTTTTCCAAAAACATAAAATATTTTTCTTACTTTCAATTTTGAAAGTGGAATATTTGTGCAAAAAATTCTTATGATGAGTCAAAAGTGCGTGAAAAAGCCTTTAGAAACTGTAGTAGAAGAAATTTTTTTATCGCCATTGAAATCGTTAAAATTCCAAGACAGAAACTGCCCGCAAAAACTTACAAAACTAAAAATTGATCTCATCTTCTCTTTTCTTTAGCTTACACAAAGTGCATTTTTGTTAATTTTAATATTTGTGAAATATATAAATCTGAACCAAATTTATTTCTTTTACTGCTTTGAAATGGAGTGACAAAGCATTTTTACAAACGCAACAAAAATATTGGCAGTTAAATCAAAGTTAAATTTCCGGTAATGTGTTTCCGTAAAAAGTCGCGCAGTGAATCAAGGGAGCACGGATATATGAAAAATATGTATATTGCCTAAAATGCTGTGAATAAATATTGGTTTGAAGTATGAGAAAATATCACGAAAGTAAAAGTTTGAGTTTGTGTCAAAGATTAATACATTTTTTTTTAAATTAGTTATGTTCATGGAAAAATACACAATCTTGCTAATAGTGGCTATAGGTTTTACAACAGTTTTAGAGAAAAGTTTGACACTGTTTGGCCTAGTTGATTTTGGATTAATAAATGAAAAGTCTGGAGGGTTTTTTCTTAGAAATAATCATTTTTTACCAAAAAATTCACAGAAGCAAGAAAGCAAGAAAGTTTTTTATTCGCTCAGAGACCTTTTAGTGCATACGGTAATATTAGAGGCGACTAGCCTTAAATCAAAAACATACATAGATATTGAATTTAATAACACCCGGATAGCACAAAAGTTTTCATGAACAGTCCTGAAATATTCCAACTGAAGGTCTGGAGAATTCCCAAAATGTTTCAGGAAAAATTGCGGAAGTAGACAAATGACGAGTATCAAAGGACGTTCCCAAGGAAAGTTCGGGAAATGTTTGTGATCAATTCTTCATGAACCTTTCTTCCGAATGTCCTCTAACACGTGGACATTTACTTATTTCCAGGAATCTACCTGGAAAATTTTACAGAATTTTCCGAAGCTTTCATTAGAATGTTTCAGGAGTGTTCAGGAAAGAATTTCTGCTTTCCGTGCATGCTTGTTTAATCTAAAAAAGTATTCAATTGAAATAAATCTTTCCAATATTCTTCTTCTAGTAATTTGCATTTCAAACTAAAAAAAAAGAATTTTCAATGAAATAATTAAATTTTCAACCAAATAGTAGAATTTCGAACCAAACGAGATGAGTGCCGCACCAAGGATATGATAGGAGTTTTTTTAATTAAACAGAATGAACTTTTAACCAAAATGTTTGGAATTTTCTTACTGGGTTCCTTTTATAAAATTAGCTTTTAGGCAAAAAACGATAAAAGGGGCGGAAAGGGGGAGATTCCTTATGAATTTATAAAAATGCGGTTTTAAAGCTATGAACAATTGAAAACTAAAAGTGCTTAAAATTTAAAATTTTCGATGAAAAAAGTTTGAAGTCGATCAACTATTAAATATAAATTATGAAATGATTTTTTAAATTCAAATGTAGTTTCTTTGACCCATTTTCAAATCCTATTTAAATAATGTTACAGTCAAAAATAGTACAGTTTCAATCATTAAATTAATTTATTTTTATTTAAAAAAGAAGCAACTGAATATTTAAAACTAAACAATTTGAAACTAAATTGTTTGAAATACAAAAATTTTGTTTAATCATTAAAATTTCAGAGTGCTAAAGGACCCCGCACAATATAAGATTTAAAAGCCTTTCAGTCTGTAATTTCCGGGAATAATTCTTAATGTGATGCTGATTAAAATTTGTTGAAGACATAACCAACAATAATTGAGTGTTCAGATATTAGAAGGTTCCGAATGTAGAGGAGTATGTTATTCTCATGCTGGTAGTGACCAATACCTAAAAATGTATACCTAGTTCTTCATAACTGTAGTGTTATTCGTATGTGATTGAGTATAGACAAGAGAAATCATATTCACTTAAAACGATTAAAACGACAAAAATCCAGATACAGACTTTAAGGTTTATACAATATTATTTGTTTGGCTCGACAAACTTGCATAAATTAAAGTTTAGTTCCTCTAAATTTTAAAAGCTCTACTACACTCTACTACCTTCCGGAGCTTCTAACACCTAAACACTTGATTATTGGGAGTGCTGCCCATAACAAATTTTGATCAGCATCGCATCAAGAATTATTAACTAAAGTTACAGTGAATTTGACCGAATGATCTGTTACACATTTTTTGTGCGGGACCCTTTGAACATCTCGAGGTGTAGCTACTCTGGGGATATGGCCGACTCTAGTCGGTGGGATTTAAACTAAAGAGCGGTTCTTTCATGGGATAATAGCAAACCCTTCTGGAATATGAAGGACGCGAGTTCTTATCTTCCGAAGCCACGATGTAATCGCCATGTCCAGGGCTGAAAGGTATCGGGGTCAATAAATCCTTGAAAACTCTGGCCTGTCCCCTCAGTAGAAGCGGGTAGACAGGGGTCTCCAAGGAGGTTTTTTAACGGAGAAATTGTGATGAAAGGTCCAATCCCATAGTAAGTAGATCTCCTCCAATATGCAGGGCTCTGTGAAAGGTGATTCTTATTTCCCAAGCTTCTCGTGGGACTATGATAGGATCACACAAAATGAAGAAAACTAAAAACAATGAGGGGCTCGTTCCGGGACCCTCCTTTAACCCACCACCGAAAGTGAAAGCCTCCTTAGAGGGAATTGCACCCGAGGCGGTGCGAAATGGTAAAGACGATGACAATCCTCTCGTAACGATAGAACCTTAGCTTACGGAACTCTCCGTAAAAAAGAGGCACCCTAGCCAAGCACAAAAGAAGAGAGAACGTAAAGCGCGTCTCTTAAACAGTAGCCAAGCCTCCTCAAAGGGGACAAAAGGAAAAAAAAACTCCAGAGAAACTGCCCCCAGCAGGGAGTTGCAACGGTAGAATGCACTGGATGCACAGGGTCTTACTTTCGCGCAGATGGGTTAAAGGCCATGATGAGAGTTGTCGTCGCGTCGAGCTATCGTGAAGCCTGATTAGCTCTCGAGGATGTGGACAGGTTGAGGGACAAAATCTCTGAAGAGATTGACGGATCACCCCACTATAGGTGCAACCCTAGATTCAAGAGAGAGGATAGTGAAGAGGACTCTAACGTTTAGGCTCATAGAGGGACCAAACTCTAAAGTTAAGGAGACGAAATGTCTGCAGAGGTTCTGCAGAACTACCGTACTGATTCCCGGTACCTCCGAGAATCCGATGACTGTTATGAGGAGCCTTACCTTTTAGATCATGAACCTGAAAACTGATTCGTGGAAGGTGTATTCTGACAGGCAAGGATCCAGGCGGAAGGGGAGAGCCTAGATTTTGTTAATCTTCCTGAATCCTCACTTAGAGCTCTTGCGGCTCTAAACTACCGGCCCTATTTAGAAGCAGGTAGGGTTACCTTCCGGGTGACCGAACTGGGATCCGTAGGAGGACTAGAAGCTTCTGGAGGTGCCCTAATTCAAAAACCCTGGCTATGCAGAGAAAGGATTAGTGACTTGTTAGGGTGTTGCTTCATATTTAAGGGGCCCTTTAAAAAAACGCCAAGGAGATTCGATTTTGTTGCCTAAGACCTGCTCCAGGGTTCTCAATGTTATTAAGGTAAAACTTAGGGGCAGAAGCGGAGAAAGACGAGTCGTGGTTATTGTCTCGGCTTATTTCCAAGGTGTTACTGATGGATCTCCACCTCGCAGAGAGGTGGAGACTTTAATTCGGCACTGTTAGGAGAACAGGATTCCTCTGCTGTTGGGTGGGTTGTGATGCAAACTCAAATCGTGCAGTGCGTGAGAAGACAAATATCAATGCCAGAGGAAGAGATTTAATTGAATAACTAGCGGGCACTAAAATAGAGATTCTGAATGGAGGTGATACTCCCGCATTCCAAAATAAAAACAGGAGTGATGTTCTCGTTGTGATTCTATGCTTGGTAGGGCTGAGCGCAGGGTAGTCGACTAGAGAGTCTCTTATCAGGAGTCTCTCTCTCTCTCTGACCCAAGAAATACACTTTAAAACTCATATATAGAAGTAGTGGTTCCTAAACCTGAAGACGTTGGAGCGGCTGGTCAAGAGATATATCAGGGATGAGGTGCTTTCAGCCTCTCCGCTGCCGGCAGCTCGGTAGAAACGGCGCTCCATGCTGAAGTATCAAAATTTAAGCAGAATTTGGAACAAAAGGGGCATGTTGTGGGTACATTCTTGGATAAAGAGGGTACCTGAAGTAATTCAAAGAATCGATTCTGGGTGGGGGATGATTTAGTTAAGGGAATAGCGCCACGATATTGCCCATAGGGGGAGTCCTGTCGCCCTTTACGTGGTATATGGTAGTGGATGGACTTCTTCGCAGGCTTAATAAAGAGAGATATTATATCCAGGGTTAGCCGGATGACTTTGTAATCCTATTCAGGGGCGCCCATCTGGAAATTTTAATAGATCTGACAAGGTCGGTGCTGCATTTCGTGGAGCTGTGTTCTGATAGCTCAGCGCTCTCGGTAAATCCGGGAAAGACGTTTTCAGATTCGGTTAAATATCTGGGAGTAATCCTAGATAGCAAACTGAACTGATCAAATCAGCTGGAGATCCAAAGTAGGAAGTTTTTCATGATTTTTTGCATGTGCAGGAGAGCCTTTCGGTTGACATGAGGTCTAGGGCCTAAAATGCTTGCATCCCTCTATTCTGTTGTCCTTAAGTCGAGGCTGCTACATGTAGCAGAACTAAAAATAATGCGGGGCATGTTGCAGTGATTATAAAAACTAGCGTTTAGGGGTTTGACAGGAGATGGGCCGCTTGGAAAGAGTAAATATATGGAATTAGGAGATGATGCAAGATAAAATAACAAAACGTTTCAACTTCACTAGGGCTTTACGCGTTCATATTCCAAGCAGGAATGTGTGGAGGAAAATTGGTAAACCGCTCCTGCAAGGGTAAATTTTTAATGCAGAAGGCTCCAGGGGTGAGGATCAGGAATCTATGACAGGGTGAGAAGAAGAGGGATGGGGATTCCACCTGGAAACGATGCTTCCGTTTTCAGGCAGAGGACCTAGCCATTCTTCGCTGTGCTGGAACATTATTAGAAGAAAACGCTTCTGGCAGACAGATTAGAATCTGTTCGGACAGACAAGCGACACTAACTGTGGTAAGGAAACCAGACATTACATCAGAATTGGTTTGGGAATATAAAACGGCATCAAAGCAACTTGCACAAAAAGCAAAGAGGCTCTCATATGGGTCCCTGGTCACACAGGGATCAACAGCAACGAAAAAGCGGACCAGTTGGCAAAATGCGGAGCGGCACGTGAATACATACGACCGGGAACAGATACTGAGACTAGCGTCTTGCTGCATCGGTGTTGTCATCAAAAGCTGGAGATGCACAAAACACTGCGAATACTTGGAGAAAATCCGGGGCTGTCGTCAGACGAAATCCATCTTGGGCTATACGCGCAGAATGGACAGAGCCAGGAAAATCCTAGGTTTCCGGCAGCGATGATGAAACATCCCTTCTTGTATCATGCCAGCGCCTGGAATAGCTAAGCTCAGGCAGAAGACCGATATACTTTTCTTAAGTTAATAGTGGAAAACTAATTACTTTACAAAAACAAGGATTTAGAACTGCATATGATAACATTTAAAAATTAAAAGCATGGAAAACGTAAAAACTAAAAAAGTGTAATAAAAAGATGCGATAATTGTACATTCTTAACTCTATTGAAATGATAAGGTCACACTGACAAATTGTAAACATGATATAGCCTGTCTTAATTTAGAAACATCGCCTTTTGATTGTTTCAACAAATTTGAAAAAAAAAGTATATTTTACTATATTTAAATTACAATTGATCAATGGACTAAAAATAAATTAGATATATTTCACTACTACTTTGATACAGAGTAGTGTTTCAATTCTTAATTCTTAAATAGAAGTTTCAATCCTTGAGAAACTTTGTCATCACAAGTTTCGAAATCAGAAGACCTATGTGTCATATGTGCTGTAGTGTTAAATAAAATGTCGTAAGTTTAGTGTGGTATTATTTAAAACGTAAATAAACAAAGGCAAAATGTTTTAAATATGTACATAATTCTGTTTGTTCATTCTGCGATGTTTAAAAGTTTCACAATATTTCCTATGGGCTGTGTCATTTATAGACCAAAACGTCTTCTTGTTGCCCTGAAGATACAAATTTGTAAATAGTTCAATTTATCTAATTATTATTCGGAGGGATGGCCCGAAATTTGAAAGGATGTTAAATAAAGGGTTGTAAACGCTTCGGTGTATTTTTAAAAATTCAAATTAATTTTCGGGAACTTGAAAAAGTTTTAAGGGATTTAAAAATATTATAAAGTTTTTGCAATACTTTAGGGAATTTTAAAAGATTGCAAGGAATTTTAAATATAGGACAATTACACGACAGGAATATAAGAAAATGCATGTTAGTGTAATGTAGGAGACGTTTTTTGACTACATGATTCTTGAAAATTTTTTTAATTTTTGAAGTTATGCCATTTTGAATGTTTGGGTAAGATTCACTTAATGTATCGACATTTTTGGAACTGATACTTGAATTCGGATGAATTTTTAAGGCACTAGAGATATTATGCATTTTTAAAGTGTAAAACTTAAGATAAAAGTTCCGAAATTTTGCCTGAAAAAAAGTCCAAACAAAATTTTGAAACCATTTTCGTAAATAGTCTTCACTCAATTTTTGTTAAATCGGGATGAGGATTCCTTATGAAATCACTTTTTATGAAAAAGGAAAATGATCGAGACATCTACTATCGGCGAGAAAATGATAGGCATCTGCCTTTGAAGCTATACAGCTCAGCCAAAAAAAATCGTAGTGCAA
>JAAAKG020140069.1:0-12196 GCA_010014905.2 Druon quercuslanigerum | reverse complement strand
AATTTATTGTTTAATATAAATAATAATATAATGAAACATACATTTTTTATAAAATATATATTTTTAACTATATTAATAATTATAATACATTATTGAGTTTTTAATATTTTTTTATTTTTATTTTCATTTTTACAAAAAATAGTTGAGTTTTTAACGAAGAATATAAATTTCCGACGAAAAGGTGAATTTTGAAAAAAAGTTTAATTTCTGACTAGATTTTTGAGTTTTCAAGTCAAAAAGGCGAGATTTCAGTTTTTAATTTAGTTTGACGGACGACTGAAAAAACTTGAAAAATAACATTCCGAAAAAGGAAAATATTTGAGATAAAAAATTTCGATACTAGAAAATTGTCGAAAATTTTTAAATCATTATTTAAAAAATTCTTGACAGTTTATTATCCCGCATAAATAAAATTTCAGAGACAAGAAAATTTTCGAATCTAAAAAATTAAGAAAATGTTCCTTGAGAAATGTAATAATGTTCCTTTAAAAAATAAATATGTCACGAAAATATCAAACACATTGTTTTTTCTTTTCTTCAATGTTGATCAGGTGAATTAAATTTATTGATGTAAAATTTTATTTTATTATTTTCAGCGACAGTACCATGTTTTCAACCTAACTGATGATTCTTTAATTTAAAAAAATTAATTCTAAACAAAAAGTTTACTTTTAAATATTTCCAACTAACAATATTTTAATTTTTAATTAAAAACAAAAAAGTTGATGTTTCAAAAAAAAATAGACTGATTATATTGATTATAAAATTTAGTTTTTGACCATAAAATACGATTTTTTAAGAAAAGAAGTGATTTTAAACCTAAATGGATACATTGTCTAGCCAAAATAAAAGCAGCTTTGTATTTAAGTTCAAAAATTCATTTAAAAAAAACGAGAATTTTCACAAAAGTTTTTTAAATTTTCATCGAAAGAAATAAACTTTTCTCTAACATGATACATCTTCAGTAAAAAAAAATTTTCCCAAACCGTTGACTTTTCAACCCAGATGATGAATTTACTACCCAAAAAAAGACAAATTCTTGACATAATAGATGATTTTTTAACAAAAAAAAGATAATTTGTCAAAAAAATAGAATAGTTTAATTTTAAAGGAAAAACATAAGTTTTTAACCAAATAAAATAAATTTTTATAACAACAATTGTTTACGAAAAATAGTATATTTAATTTTTTAGTTGAAATATTTATTTTCAATCAAAAGACAACTAATTTTCAACCAAAAAAATGATACTTTATCTAAAACGACTATTTTTCAACAAAATATTTGAATTTTGAATGAAATTTTTCGCCTAATAATTTAATTTTAAACCGAGAATGTTTATTGTATACCAAAAAAAGAAATTTTTTAACAAAATATATGAATTATCAACTGAAGAAGATAAATTTTCAGTCAAAAAGAGAATAGTTTAATTTTAAGTTTGAGAAATAAGTTTTGAAGTAAATAAATTGAATTTTTGACGAAATAGTTATATTTTTAACCAAAGAAATAAAATTTTAACCAAAAAATTAAACCTCTACTAATAAAAAATTCGATAAAAAGTTTAGTTGAATTTTTAGTAAACAAAATTTTGGATTTAAAAAGTTATTCACAATCAACGAAATTAATTTTCTGCCAAAAAAAGAATAATTTTTACTAAAATACATGGATTTTTAACCAAAAAGATGAAATGGTCACTAAAGAGATTAATTTTTTAATTTAATAGACAAAGCTTCAGCAAAACCGAGAAAATATAAAAAATAGTTGTATTTTCAAATTAGGAAAATAATTGTTTAATGAAACTAAACTGTTAACAGATTAGTTAAAATCTGAAAAAGAATTTTAACGCAAATGATGAATTATCAAGAAAAAAAATTAATTTCCAATAAAGCAGTTTCTCTTTTTAACAATGTAGTTAAATTTTGAACCAAAAAAGTCTTTTTATTCGGTAGTTATGAATAGTTAAATATAAAATAATCAAATCCTTATAATTGGAGAAAAATCGTGAGATGAACGTAAAATTGATAATAATCTGAAGTAACGACATTTAAAGTGAAATTTCTCATATTACAGGATCAGTATGTAAAGAAAAGCTACAATTTTGTTAAGAACTAACAAAAATTAATCGTTTGGGATAAATTTCAACTTGAAAATAAAAGTGACCTTTTTATTACTCGCATTAAAAATAAAATTCCGACATAAAAAAAGAGCCTTATAGAAAATTTGAATTAAATTCAAATAGAAAAATTTAATTCTACCTTGAAGAACAGTTCATCCAAAAATATCTGAAAAATGTGCCTTTTTTTAAATGATTAAAATAATATTAAAAGTACGATTAAGCATTGTTGCGCGCGCCGAGAATCATACATTGCAAATGAAAAAAATAAACTGATATTTTTAAATAAATCAAAGTAAGTGAAAAAAACTGTGTCATTCATATTGATTTTAGTAAGATTTTGTCAACATAATATAAAAATTTCTATAAATCTGTATCCAAAAAGAAATTTTCGAAAAGAAAACGAGTTTTTTTTTCTAAATAAAGAATATTTAGTGCGCGTCGAGCGCTCACAATAACAAATAAAATAGTATTTTTTATTTGATGAAAAAGATTCGTATTTGATTTATTATTTTTTATTTACTTGTTACTAAAACAGTTTTCTTATTGTTTAGTTTCTAAGATTTTATTATTTGGAAACTTTATCATTGAACTATTGGTTTTATTTCGGGAAATTTTATGTTCTGAAATTTTAAGTTATCGGTGATTCTATAATTATAAGCATTTTTATTTCTTTTTATTCTCTTTTTGGAAATTAGACAGTGTTGATAATTGATTTTCTCCGGATTTTTTTATGAAGTAATCAGCAACAGCCAATTATTCATTTTTTCAAATTACAGATAAAATTACTTTAAATCGAAAAAAATGAAAAACTGGTTATAAAAAAGGACAAAATGTTTTGTTATCAAGTACCCAAGGCTGATAATTATAAAATTATTGGTTGTCAAACACTTTTTTCATCTGCCAGCGAGGTTGAAGTTTCTTATCTTGTTATTTTCACAGAGTCTATAATATTACTTGCAAGTTTGGAAGAATATTTTGATACGACATACATAAAAAGTTTGCTTAGGACCGATTTTGTGATATATTTTTTTTTGCAGATAAGAATAAAACAAATCGGGTATTTATTGAATTTGAAATAATAAAAAGACTGTATATGTAATCTTAGTTAACATAAAAATTGTGTAATTTACTGTTTTTTAATGGAAATTAGAGTTATTTATATACTTACTACCTAAAAATATTATATATAAATCATATTTTCTAATGATATTATTTATTCAGCATAAATTTAATGAACTTTGAAACGAACAGTCGTGGTTTTTGAATATTTTTCTTTATTATTTATTAATTCCTTTACAGAAAATATCCGTATTCAGCTTATGAGCCTACGAATTATTTTCAAGAAATAATTTTTCAGGATTTGTACATGTAGTCAATAAAATTTATGATATAATCAATCCTTAAAAATTAACAATAAATTCAACGTTTTTTATTACAATGAACATCCAACATTACCGAGCATTAAAATGGTGTGAATAATTCTATTTTTTATTTAAAAGAAATGTAAATTAAAAATGCCTTATATCAATAAAGACAACAATTGCCTTATTTAGAATTTCACATATTCTTGCCCACGATTCACTAAAAAAAATATTGCTTAAACAAATAATTATTATATAAAGAATCTTAAATTAGTTAAAATGTAATTGCAAACAAGAACTTCCACCGAATTTTTCCCTTTTTTACAAAGTTGAAATAACTAAACAGGAATATTTTCCGCAAAAGAGATAATCTGGCAAAATGGTGAATTTTCTAGAAATTTAGATTAATTTCTCACCAAAAAAATGAAGTTTCAACCAAAGAGATGAATTTTGAATTAAAATTATGAATCTACAACTAAAAAAATTACCAAAGCAGCAATAGTAATAAAAAATGTAATAATTGATATATAACTCAAAAAATCCTTTTTTTTAAATGAAGGCAGTTTAGGTTACCAAAAAATACGTGTTTTTAGGCTAAGATTTCATTTTTCATTAAAAAAACGTTTACCACTTATAAAAAAAAATGTAAACAAATTTTTGAAGTTTAAAGAAAAAAAGACGAACTTTATAAAAAACAGTCTACTTTTCGACCCGAAAATATGCATTTTTAACAAATATTTGAATTTAAAAAAATATACATTTGAATTTTTCACCGAAAAAAAAAAATTTTTACTATGAAGCTTAATTGCTAATTACAATTATGAACCTTCAACCATAAATATTAATTTTTATAATTAAAGTGATAAATTATAATAAATAAATGTTATAATAATAAATAAGTATAATAATAATATTTTTATATAGTAATAACATAATAAATATATAATTATAATATCATCATTTTTTTATTAATTAGTTGAACATTCAAAGAAAAAATATTTTTATTTTAAATCAAAAACCGTTGAATTCCTTTGCAAGTAAATACAAATATGCAACCCAGTAGTTTTTATTTTAACTAAAAATACAGGAAATTTTTACCAAATAGATTGAGTTTTAAAACAAAAAGACAAAATTTTAACAAAATGATGAAATTTTTTACCACCAAAGAACTTTTACCAATATTTAGGGTTTCCAGTTAAGAAAATAATCTCAACCAAATTTTTTAATTTATAAGCCAAAGCGAAGATTTTTCTACATAATTTACATAAACGTTTCATTTCAAACCTAGATTTATGAATTTTTAACAAAAAATATATTTTTTATGAAATAAATTAATTTTTAAGTTCTAGGAAAAACATTTTGGAATTGGAAAACAATGGACAAGAAAATACTCTTTATTAAGACACTCTAGTAAAGTGTAATTAATTTCGAATTGATTGCTCTATGGCTTTGTTTTGCATTTCAAAAACTTCGAGAATAATAATTTATTACTATATTTTACATTATTTTTTTGACACTAACACATTTTTAAACATTTAAAGGGTCTTTACTCACAAAAATCTATCCTCTAATAAAAATCCTTTAAAATTAATTCAATAATCGCTATTTTCCTTCCTTAATTTTTATAGATGTATTTTATGAAGTCTATATAGTTGAAGCATTCAACAGATTTCGTTAACCCTTTCCGGCATACATATTTCAGGGAAACGAGTTTTCATGAAAATTGATACTTAGAGGTTTTTGGGGTCGCCGATTACGAATCTGAACTCAGATTTTGAAAATTTAAAATGGGGGATCCAATATGGCGCCTAACATTTAGCATATTTTTGGATTTTTTTCTGAAAATTAATGTACGGGGGTTTTTGGGATCACTCTTCACGAATCAGGACTCAGATTTAAAAAATTCAAAATAGTGGATCCAATATGGCGACCTAAATTTGGAACATTTTTGGATGTTTTTTGAGAATTGGTATGCAGGGGTTTTTCTAGTGTCGCTAATCAAAAATTCGAACTCAGATTTTGAAAATTCAAAATGGCGGATCCAATATGGGAGCCAAAATATAGAATTTTTTTCACTTACCGATCCTCACAAACCACAAGTTTCTATTGAAAAAAGACGCTCGCAGGCTGCTCACAGTGAAGTTCGAAATAAATGGTTATGTAGCACATGTAAAGTACCATTTTGTTTAGAATCAAACAAAATTGCTTCTCGAAGTATCATTCATAAAAGATACACACAAATCGAAAAATAATTACAAAATTAGTAATGTAAACAAATTAAAAAAAATTATAAAATAAAAACATTTAAAAAATTGTAAAAGATAAAAAGTATAAAAAAAATTGAAATTGAATCAACTGCAACTGTTATGCAACTATGAAATTGGTTATTTGAGGTCAAAGGTCGCCATATTAGTACCAATTTTCTAAATTTTTAAAATCTTAATTCAGATTCGTGATCAATGACTCCAAAAATCCTTATACACTAATTTTTTTTTAATTTTATAAAAAAATTTTATTTTTTCCGCGATATTGGATCCTTTATTTTGGATTTTTAAAGTCTGATTTCAGATTCATGATCAGCGACCCCAAAAACCTCTGTATACCAATTTTCAGAAAAAATACAAAAATATTCCAAGTTTCGGGCGCTATCTTAAATCCGCCATTTTGAATTTCCAAAAAACCCTGTATACCAATTTTGAGATAAAATCCAAAAAGATTCCCAGTTTCGGCAGCTATATTTGATCAGCCATTTTGAATTTTCAAAATCTGAGTCCTGATTCGTAGTCAGCGACCCCGAAAACCCTTATGTACCAATTTTCATAAGGATATAATGTAAAGTTTTTTCCTTAATGAATTTCTTTAACAAAAAAGGCTTTTTTCATCTTTGTTTATAAATATTGAAAAATTATTCAAAAATTTTAGACCCTTCGCACAAAAAATCTCAATTTTCTATCATCCTGCGAGCATGAAATTAAAAAAAAAAACGTGTGTAAAATCCAATAAAAACTACTCTGAAATCGTAAAAAATGATATGAAAAAATGTGAGAATACGGTATTCCCACCTTGCCGCTAAGGTTTAAGCTACCTGAGCAGATTTTTTTAAAGACAAAAATGACTAGAAAACTTGTACAAGAAATATCGCTACTATAAGAAGGCACTTTTGTTTAATATTCGTTAAATAATTATATGATGTAAATATTTTTAATAATAATTTCAATCCCCATTCAAACACCTTTTTTTAATTTATGCAATGAAAATTATTATATATACATTTTTATAAGCATTACAACTGTTACTATTTTTAAAGTTAAATCATAAACCAGTAGGTCCGAAAATGTCAAAGAATTTTAATAATTTTTTTGGAAAATTTAATTTAAAATTATCATTAATTCATTTACTTATTATTTTATTATTCTTAATTTTCTTTCACTTCTTTTTTTCATTCTTTCAGTTTCTTTCATTTATTCTTCGAATAATCAAAGTTATAATGTATGTTATTTATTTTTATCAAATTTTGTTTAACGTATAATAATTTAATTTAAACACCTCTTCATTATAGCAAACAAGTACTGTACAATTTGATAAATCATTTTTATAATTTTTTATATGAGCCACATATTTATTTAAAAATAGAACAATTTTTCTAATGAAATTATGTATGAAATTGATGAATATCCTATCTTCCTAATTTTGATACAAAATAAAAAAAAAATTGTATGGCAGAATCTCATATTTTCTTTTGAATGTATCATCCTAAAACTGAGTCATGTATACTAAGTAATATCATATACTCGATTTTTTTTACTAGACACTGCAACTAAAAAAAATTGTTTATATGATGCGAATTTTTCAATTTTTTTTATTGTTCAACAAATAATTTGCGCTGTTTTTATTAAACGAAATATGACTGTTTGTCCTTGTTTTTTCTAATGATTTAATTTTAGTTAACTACGAAACAGACACGAGAGTAAATATGCGCGAAAAAAATTACTTTTAATGACTTTGAATTATTAGAAATTAATTTGAATCATTAGAAATTACTGTCGTTAAAAATTAAATTATGGTATGCTATTATTAATGTAGTTTCTTGATGCTATATCAAAATTGTTGCATTGGAATAATATTTTTAAATCAAAATATGTTTTTTCTTATATTAATATGTGTACGTTTTTCTACTTTTGATTCATATTCACAGTTAAACATTTTTTTGTTTGTAAAAATGTGAATGTCTAAGTTAAATTTGTTTCAATTTAAAATTGTACGATACTGCATTTTGGACTTAAAAGCGCTGGGTTTATTTTTTTTCAGCTTAAAACAGATTGTCGAACTGATTTTTTTTGGGTCTAAAGTATTATCTTAAAAATATTATTCATTGTAGAAATGTTTAAATAATTACACAATTATATGAATAATTTTCTATCTACAAAGATTGAATGCCAACCAGTAAAAGTTGCATATTCCACCAAGTAATTGAATTTGCAGCAAAAAGACAATGAATTATTAATCCATCATTACGAACTTTTTTATTCATATAAAAAAAATTTATTTTATTTTTATGGTACGAATTTTCAGCAATACTGTTGAAATTTTAAGCAAATACAGGATTGTTGAACCTATATATGTGAAATAAAAAAATTAATTTTTATAAAAATAGTTCAATTTTTATCTTAACAGTTAAAGTTTCATAAAATCAGTGAAACTTTTAATCAAAAATAGAAAACTTAAATTTTTAGTACAAAAATAATGTCACAAAAAACTAATCTAAAAAATTAGCCAATATTTTTCAGCAGAAAAAATTACTCGTTCACTTTAATTACGTATTTCATAAACAAAAACAATAACTTTTGAAGTAAATAGTTTACTTTTCAGTAAAGTGAAAACAAAAATATTATCCAAATTGTTAAACTTTTAACGCAAAATAGGAATTTTTAGTAAAAAAGATCAATTTCAAACTCAAAAATACGAACTTGTAATCAAAAAGTTAATTTTCCAATAAAAATTTAAATTGTAAATAAAAAATAGGAAACTTAAAACAAAGAAGAATAGTTTTTTTTACTAATGAATATTAATTTTTAAATAAATTCCGAATTAAAAGAGATTTATTTTGCACAAGCTAGTTAAATTTCACAGCCTGTGTAAAAAAATTTCTGGAACCCAATGTATACGACCATAACCTACTTTTCTAAGGTCGCTGAATCCGAATCCAGGGTTAGTTGAGTCCCATCAGCTTTAGATCATGGTCAATTGAAGGTCAAAATGGAGAAAACCATTACATCAGAGAAAGCCTTACATTAACACGGTTTTGCGGTCGCATAATCTGAATCAGGTGTCAGTTTGTCTCTATCAGGTGAGGATAAACTTCAAGTCAAGGTCAAAATGAAGAAAACCATTGGATCGGGGAAAGCATATCTATCGGAGAAAAAATCTACTTTCAGACGTTTTGGGAGTCGCTGAATCGGAATCCGGGGTCTGATTGAACCCAGCAGGGTCGCTAAAATCAAATCCGGGGTCATTTTTGCACCATAAGGTCAGGATGAAGGTCAACCAAAAGTAAAAATTAATAAAACTATGACACTGGTGAACAACTCTAATCTTAGACGTATTTGGGGACACTGAATCCGAATCCGGGATTACTTCGACCCCTTAATTCCGATTTCATTGTTTTTTATCCTTCAATTTTGACCTTAGGATGAATTTCAGCCTGATCTCATGATTTTTTTATTTTGACCTTTATCCAGATCTGATGGAGTCAAACTGTATCTGGATTCGGATTCAGTGACCCCAAAAACATCTGAGAGGAGAGGTTTGCTCCGATCTAATGTTATTCTATACTTTCACCTTCATTTTACCTTGATCCTGACCTCGGATTCGGATTTTTAGTAAATATTTGAAATAATAAAATTTTTATTGTTAAATCAAAGACAGTCAGATTCGAGCAAAAAATACGAATTTTCAACAAAATAGTTATGCTCTCAAGCACTGAAGATTAATTTTTGACCAAGCTGCTGCATTTTCTCTAAAAAAGGTTACGTTTATACTAAGAAGATAAATTTAAAGCCATGATATTTAATTTACAACAAAAATTAATTTTATTCGAACATATTGGAATGTGTGACCCAGAAAATATAATTTTTATAAAAAAATTAAATTTCTAAGTCAAACAGACTACAAGCTGCATTTTTGAAATAGCTTACATGCAAACAAACACATTGGAAAATAATTTTAATCACACGAACGAAGAATGTTTGCATAATTAAAAAATGAACTTGAAAAGTTTCAGTGTACCTGGAACCAAGGCTAATTCGTCGATCCAACTTGAAATTTTAATATTCTTTACATGTTGCGATAACGCAAGTTTTTTTATTTGTCAACTAGTTTGAATTGTATTATTTTTTCTAACTAAATGATAAATTTCAAAAAATTCTCAATGACATGTTTCAACATGATTATAAAATATGATTATTGAACATAGAAAATTGATTTAGTTTTAGGGATGACTGAAAAATATTTGAAGCTAAAATTCTAGACATACTGGAATTGTAAGTAGCAATGATTAAAAAAAACAATATAAAGTTTATAATAAAAAATAATAAATGAAAAAAGTTATTTTAATCGAAAGAGCTTAATTTTCAATCAAGCATTTTAATATTACATACAAGAGATGCTTTTTGTATCAAGAAAATAAATTGTCCTCAAATGGAATAGGTACTTTTTCAACCAAATAGGAAAATCTTCAACCGAAAAAATTATGTTTTTACAAACTAGTTAAAAATCTATTTGTCCTATCAAAATAATTAATTTTTTATTAAAAAAGACTGTGTTGATAATTTCGTAGTGTTGGATAGTTCATAATGCCGGCAATTTTAGTTAAAGAATTTTCAAATTCAGTAATATTGAAAAGTGTTTGGTAATATTATTATCTGGAAAATTTCCTTTTCGAAAATTTGTAATTATTGTAAATTCTAGAATTTTAAAAAGTTTCATTTACGAATATTCTTTTTTTAGGGAATAAACAATATTTTAATGTTGCAGAAATTCATTTGAATTTTAGGAAAATTTAAATAGAGCGAAAATTATTAGATTGAAGAGTTATTGAAAATTTTTAAAATGATTTCCAATAAATTATAAAACATTACAAATTTTGTTTTGAATTTCTAAGAGACTTCGGTATCATTTAAAATGTTTTAAATTTTGTCAAGATTTTTCTAAAATCCTGCAACATAAAAAAATTTTGATTTAATTTTTCTTAATAATTTTTTGACGTATCTAAAATATTCAAGAATGTCCATAAACAAATAAGACTCATTTTCTCAGCCTCAAACCACAAAATCTAGTTACAGCTCAAATTTGCGCATTTTTATGAACATTAGTTTTTTTGCTGTTAAGAAATAATATTTTTAACTAAAAAGTTTACAATTTAATTGTTGGTTGAAAACTAACATTTTTTAATCAAAAACTAGTATAAAATTCATCATTCTGGGTTAAAAACGCATCTACTAGTAGTACTTCTTAATTTGAAGTTGAAAAAGTTTTTGATTCAAAAATTTTGTATTCCAATGCTCAATAATTTACATTATGAAATCAAAGGTACTCAAATTTTTAAATTAAAAACAAGTTTAAGTAAAATGCAGATAAACGAACAAATTTAGAATTTTTAACTTCAATAAATTATAGAAAATTATAGAACACAAAAGATTCAGATCCAATGTGAAAAATATAAATCCACGTTATCCTTTTTAAAGCTCTAAATTAAAAAATCAATCAATGAACTTTAAAAGTTTAAAGATTTTGTTATTTCAACCAATTTTAAGCTAGGAAATTGAAAAATTTTAAAATACAAATTCTTTTAACTGAACACTTCGGAAACTAGGAGTTAAATCATTTTAATTTCTAGTAGTTGAAGAATCCTTGATACGATTTAACATTATATTTTCAAATCTTAAAAAATCTAAAAGCTGTTTTAAATTTGTTCACATTAAAAATTTTTTAATAAAAATTTCAATAACTCCAAATAATTTAATAAACAATAATATTTAATTTAAGCAATGTTTTTTTTTAAGAAAATTCTACTTCTAACGCTTTGAATTTTAAATTGTTCAAGTTTTTAAGTCAGTATTTGGAAATTTAAAAAAATTTAAATCTAAATTTAAATTGAAACTCTAAGCTTCAAAATAAAAATCTCTAATAGACAATTTTTAAATTGAAAAGTTTTCAAATTACACATTGTAAAATACATTGTATCATAATTGAAAACTTTAAAAAAGACTGAAAATTACTGAAGCAGAAGAAATGATTGACAGCTGAGGGTCTGCTTCTTTCATACACTTTAATTTTTTTTATAATTTTGTAAATAATTTAAAAAAAATTAAGTTTAAAAACCTTTCTGCTTAGCGAATTCGGAGTGATCGAGAACCATTCCGGTCTAGGATACCCTTAAAATTTAGCCACGTTTGGTGACTCTCGTTTTTTTGCAGACAAACCAAAAAAAAAAATTTTTAATTTTTAATGTGTCAGTTTTTAATATTGTTTTTATTTTTGAAAATATTTTTATTTTGTTAGTTTGACTTGTTTGAAAGCAAACTCCCTCTGTAAAATCCTCAAAATTTAATAAGATTTTACGTATCCCTGGCTATTTTTAAGATAACATATTATTACTATTATTACACCATTAAGCCGTTTCCCTTTCGGGGTAGGCGTGACTCACTCGGTAGGGAGGGGAGT
>JAAAKG020140068.1:0-12196 GCA_010014905.2 Druon quercuslanigerum | reverse complement strand
TGAAAGGAGAAGTAGAGAAAGGAGAGGTAAGGAAAGTGAGAGGATAGAATCTAGGAGAAGTTAGGGACATGAAGAATATTAGGGGTTGATATGTGGAAGGAGGGAGAATTAAGAGAAGTGAAGGGAGAGTTTTTTAAATTATATTTTTATTTAAAAGAATTCATTTTAAACTAAGAAAAAGAAAATTATAAACAAAATAGTCAATTTTTCATTCGAGTTATTTTTAATGGTTACTTTTTCCACGAAAATAATTTTATTTTTAACGGGAAAAACGAGTTTTCATTAAAACAATTACATTTTTTACTCAAAAAAAATCAATTTTACCGCAAAAATAAAATAGCTACATTTTAAGTAACAAATTTATTTTTCAACCCAAAAGAGGACGAACTTTTAAAAAAATTTCTTTACTTTTCAACTATAGAATTGAACATTTAATTGATATGATGCATCTTTTATGAAAAAATTAACTTTTAACCAAATACTAGAATTTTTATCCCAGAAGATGAAATTTCTACCGAAAAAGAAAAATTTTCAAGAAAATGGACGAGTTTTCAATAAAAATAGAATAGGATAATTTTAAGTTAGAGGAATGAATTTTTAACTAAAAAAAAAAATTTTAAAGAAATAGTTAAATTTTTTAACTTGACAAATGAATTCTCAACCAAAAACATTAAATGTATATGAAAAACGCGACAACAAATGTAATAGTAAAGTTTTTAATGAAAAAAATTTATTTGCAATAAGAAGAAAAGACAAATGTTCCAGAAAATAAATGAATTTGCAACAAAATAGAAATAAAAACAAAAATAGAATATTTTATTGTTTTAGGCTTTAAGCAAAAAGATCAATTTGTTGCCGCAAAAGACAAAAATTAAACATAAAGAAATTGTTAACCAAATACTTGAATTTTTAACTGAAAAGGATAAATGTTCAACTAAATATAGAATAGTTAAAATTTTAGTTCAAAAAATAATTTTAGAAGCAGATTAACGAAAAAGTTAAATTTTTAATAAATAAAACATAAAATTTTTCAACTAAAATCATCAACCAAAAAAATAAATTTTGAACAAAGCAATTTCACTTTCAACTAAGTAGCTTCATTTTGTAGCTAAAGAGATTTTTCAGTCACTATTTACGATTAGCAAAAATCTGGAAAATTTAATAAAATAGTTATATCAGAAGAAAAATCCTGAAACCAAAGTCCAATTTACAGAATGATTCAACTTTTAAATTAAAATTTATCATTCAACAGGATAAATATGTGAAAAGAGGCTCAATTTTGTAATAAAACTAGAAAAATTAACCGGTTGTTCTAAATTTTATCATGAGCATAAATGTCACATTTTTCTTATTCTTGAACTTCAAAAATAAAATTCTTATATAAAAAGAAAATACTTTAATACATTCATGTTACAATCCTGAAAATAATTGAATTTAATTCTACCTTCATTAACACTTAATACGGAAATACCTTGAAAACATATTTTTTAAATCTGAAAAAAATGTATAGTACAATGTCAGATTATTACACACACGTAAGCCATATTTTTCATTAAAAAAATTATCTGCAAGTTTAAAAAAATTTTAAGTAAGTGAAAAAATTGTGTAATTAATATTGACTTGATGCGGATTTTCTCGCTATAATTAATAATCTTTTGTTAAATTATATACACTACCGTCGGAAATTATGAGATCGATTGACGCAAGTACTATTAAAAATCACTGCTGGATTTGAACCACGATAACTCAGCGAAAAAAAATGATAGGGCATTTTTAAAAAAACAGTTGGAAAGCCTATGAAATTCCACGTCTAGTAGTGTCAAACAGTTTTTTTTATTTGCTGAAGAGAATACAGCACGTGATAAGTTTTAAAGAAAAGTTCTAGATTTTTTAAAATTTTGTAACTCGACTTCAACTTTTAGCATGACCTAGAAAAATTGTTGCAAAAATCTGAAAATGATACGACATAGAGCCTGAAATTTTATCTTTAATTTAAGTCGAAGAAACTTAAAAAATCTTCATGGGTTCTTGAGATATGATTAAAAATGTTCAATCGTATCTGAGTTGAGTTTTAGTCGACCATCACGGTTCTCGGCCGGTCTGCTGCTCGCCTCCTTCGTTGAGGCAGGGCCGAATAGGCCACGCACAGAGGTGTATTTGATTGGGGCTCTCTTATACTTTTGATTCTGCTCATCATTAATTTTTATTTCAAATTATTGTAAATTTTTAAATGTTTATTGTTTTTTTATTATTTACAATTATTTCAATTCAGAATTATCCCCATATTAGAGAATAAAAAAATAACGAACTTTTTTCCAATTTCTTAAAATTTTTAATAACTACAATATTAATAATAATGTAGATATATTATTACGAGATTTAACTATTTTTGAACCGAATTAAGCATCTGAATTCTCAATAAATTATTTATATGAAGAACACTCAAAAATATTTAAAGTGAATTTCTGAGAAAAGCAAAGCAGACTTCTTTCAATGATTATATAGTTCAATTTATGTATAGTAAACCATTTAATAGAAATTTAAGTTAAAATAATGTATAATAATAATTCCATTATTATTCGATTTTAATATTTTTGAATGTTTTTCATATTGTAAATAATTCAAAAAAACAATGAATAATTTTAAAAATTTACAATAATTGGAAATAAAAATTACTGATGAGCAGAATGAAAAGTATAAGAGAGCCCCAATCAAGCACCACCTCTGTCCGTGGCCTATTCTGTCCTGCCTTAACGAAGAGGGCGAGCAGCAGACCGGCCGAGAACCGTGATCGTCGACTAAAATTCAACTCAGATACGATTGAACATTTTTAATCGTATCTCGGAATCCGATTAAGATTTTTTATGTTGAATTCGAGGTACAAAATTGTAGAAAATCTAGAATTTTTCTTTAAAACTTATCACATGCTGTATTCTCTTCAGCAAATAAAAAAAACTTTTTGACATTACTAGACATGGAATTTCATAGGCTTTTCAAATGTTTTTTTAAAAATGCCTTATCATTTTTATTCGCTGAGTTATCGCAGTTCAAAGCCAGCAGTGATTTTTAATACTGTTTTCGTCAATCGATCTCATAATTTCCGACGGTAGTTTACAATATTCTAAATTAATAAAAGACATTTTGTAAAATCTATAAACAATATCTGTATGTAGTAATTTTCTTTTTAGATTAAAAATCTCAAGAAACTTCTGATGAAATTTGAAAAATTTCCATTTATTAGTCTTGTATGTCGTACGATTATAGTCCTGATAATGCTCTCGTGAAAAGCTTTTATAAAGATAATTTTCTACTCCAACATAAAGGATAATATCGTCTGATTTTATACTGAACAATATCGTATACGAGTTAAAATGTACTTTCAGGCGGGAAAATGGTGTGGTTTTCTGCCAACTTGTGGCAGGTACGAGATCAGCGTGAAAGCTCGTATATTGCACGGGAATCTCTCTTTGTATAAGCTTTATATCAAAAATAAACATAAAAGGATATGAAGTGCTTTCCTCTGAAAATTACTGAAAGTTGAACAAAATTATGTTGTTCGAAAGTTAAAACTACGCGTAATGGTGTCTAAAATTTTGCAATCATTATTGAAAAGTGATTAGCTTTTTATTAATAATCCAGTCGGCACTAAAACTTCAGTATGCAATAACAGGTCCCAGAATTGACTTAATTTTTTTAATTAATGCTTGTCACGTGATTAAACCTTTTACTTTCGTGAGATTTTTTCGTATGACCAGCCATTATTTATTTATAGCCTTATAAACAATATTTTTTTTATAAACACACCCTCCCCTAAAAGCCACAATTTTCAAGCTATTAGCTATTACCTTTTTTGTGTCCTTAATTATACCATAAATAATGTAATTATCTTGGGTAAAATTTTCGATATTTAAATCATATTGTTTATAACTATTGTTATTAACAAAACCGCTCTAATAAGAAAATGGATTGTTTCTTAATTTTTTTAATAATCTATGGGACAATGCAAAACTTTTTTTATTTTCCTAATTTTAGCATAAGCAATATAATAATTTCAGGTAGAATTTTGAATACCTGCGCCTTATTTTTTATGACTATTGTTATTAACAAAAACGCTCAACTAAGAAAATCGATTTTTTCGTAATTTTTTAAATTAATTTACGGCACAAAATGAAACTTTTCACTCTCTTTATATTCTTTCGTACGACCAGCCATTATTTATTTATGGTCTTATAAACAGTGCATTTTTTATAAACATAGGCTCCCCTGAAAGTCACAATTTTCATCTTATTAGCGATTACCTTTTTTATGGCCTTAATAAATAAATAAATAAATAATGGCTCGCCGTAACAGAAAATATCACGAGACTGAAATGTTTTATTTTTTGCCATAGATTAATAATCAAAAAATCAATTTTCCTAATTTTGATAATAACAATAGTTATAAAAAATGAGGGTCAGATATCGAAAATGTTACCCAAGATAATTACATTCTTCATGGTAAAATTAACAGCATAAAAAAGATATTCGCTGATAACTTGAAAATTGTGGTTATTAAGGGGAGGATATATTTATAAAAAATACATTGTTTATAAGGCCATAAATAAATAATAGCTCGTAGTAAGAGAAAATATCACGAAAGTGAATATTTTTATTTTGTTCCATAGATTGATGAAGAAATGAAGAAAAATCCATTTTCTTAATAAAGCGTTTTTGTTAATAACAATAGTTATAAATAGTATGGGTCAGATATAGAAAATGCTACCCTATTGAATGTGCTATTCTTTATTGTAAATTTTTGGATATAAAACAGGTAATCCCTAATAATTTGAAAATTGTAGCTTTTAGGGTCGCGCATAATTTATAGAAAAATATTGTTTATAAGGCCATAAGTTTATAACTACTGGGTAGTGTGTTTAGGGCTCAAACTCACCACACTATTAACACTATTTTTTTTTTTGACACACTTTTTTACGATAGCGCAATTATAAATTTCTTTTACGATGACACTGTTTTACAGTTTTTTTTTTATGATGACACTATTTTACATTTTTTTGACGATGACCCTATTTTAAACTTTGTGTTTTAGGATGACACTACTTTACACTTTTTTACGATGGCAATATTTTACACTCTTGACAATGACACTATTGTACACTTTTTTTACGGTGGCACTATTTTACATTTTTTGTTTTACGGTGACACTATTTTAGACTTTTTTTACAATGACAATTTTTTACACTCTTTGACGATGACAATATTTTACACTTTTTGTTTTATGATGACACTATTTTACACTTTTTTGACGATGACTCTATTTTAAACTTTTTGTTCTAGGATGACACTTTTTTACACTTTTTACGATGACAATATTTTACACTCTTGACGATAACACTATTGTAAACTTTTTTTTACGGTGGCACAATTTTTTTAAATTTTTTGTTTTACGGTGACACTATTTTAGACTTTTTTTACAATGACAATATTTTACACACTTTGACGATGACAATATTTTACACTTTTTGTTTTATGATGATACTATTTTACACTTTTTTGACGATGACTCTATTTTAAACTTTTTGTTTCAGGATGACACTTTTTTACACTTTTTTACGATGACAATATTTTACACTCTTGACGATGTACACTATTGTACACTTTTTTTTTACGGTGACACTATTTTACACTTTTTGTTTTACGGTGACACTATTTTAGACTTTTTTTACGATGACAATATTTTACACTCTTTGACGATGACAATATTTTACACTTTTTTGACGATGACAATATTTTACACTTTTTTGACGATGACAATATTTTACACTTTTTGACGATGATACTATTTTACACTTTTTTATGATGACTATTTCAATATTTTTACGGTTATACTGTTTTACACTTTATTATTTTGACTATCTTACACTTTTTTGTACGGTACTACTTTACACCTTTTTTACGATGACACTGTTTTGCACTTTTTCGGCGTTGGTGCTATTATACACTTTTTTTTAATAATACCGCTATTATACACTTTTTTTCAAGATACCACTATTTGACACTTTTTTGAAGATACCATTATTTATAATGTTTTGAAGATACCTCTATTTACACTTTCTTTACGATGACACTATTGTACACTTTTTTCTGACGGTGGCACTATTTTACACTTCTTGTTTTACGGTGACAATATTTTAGTCTTTTCTACGATGACAATATATTACACGTTTTTACGATGACAATATTTTACACTTTTTTGACAATAACAAAATTTTACACTTTTTTGTACAATTAAACTATTTTAAACTTTTTTATTATTGCAATATTTTACACTTCTTTATTATTAAAATATTTTACACTTTTTTATTATTAAAATATTTTACACTTTTTTGACGATGGCACTATTGTACACATTTTTATTGTGACTATTTTACACTTTCTTATGATGACACAATTTTTCACTTTTTTACGATGGGACTATTTAGCACTTTTTTACGATGACTATTTTACAACTTTTACGGTTACACTGTTTTACTCTTTTTTTATTGTGACTTTTTTACACATTTTTACGCTACCACTACTTGACACCTTTTTTACGATTACACTGGTTTACATTTTTTTGACATTGGTACTATTTTACACTTTTTTCGATGATTATTTTACATTTTTATTGACGATACCGCTATTTCCTCTTCAAACTTGGAAATAAAATCTAAGTATAATCTTTGTCCACCAAATAAAACGTAATAATTGTTTAAACTACCTTAATTAACAAATGGACTATTTGGCTACTTCTGGAGGTACAAACTTGATTTTTTCGATGCAATTAACTGTTAATAATTAACTTCTTATTTTTAAAGAATATTTTGATGACAGTAAACAATTTATTAATGTAAACAACAATTGCTTAAGCAAATTTTTATCATTTTGAGTATTTATAAATAAAACACTGCTTTTTCGGAATTAACAGCCTGTTAATTAGCAATGATTTTTCCTATAAATTGATAACATTTGATAATTGTTTAACTAAACTTAATTAAAAATCAATTATTTGGCTATTTTTCAGCATTTAAACTTTTTTTGGTGTAATCAACTGTTAATAACACATTTTTAAGTTTTTGTTAATAGTTCGATTTCGTAAAGCCAGAAATATCATTTCTTCAAGAAACTAGAGCAATGCTTCTAGAAGCTATTTAATAGTACTAACTCTGATGCTTTTATTATTAATGATTCCGATAATTTTATCGTAGCATGTTATTTTAAAAATAAACCGATCATTCCGTTAACCGAAAAAGAAAGTTAAGTAGCAATTACGTTTCTTTAATAAATCATCAACTTTATCAACTTATGGCAAGGAATTATTGCTGAGTAATTTTAACTATATTCCATAAGAAAAAAGTTTTAGTTTACAAATGCATTAGAAGATAAAAATTTGTTTACTGCATTGTTAGTAAAAATAAAATAGTGTTCTCGATTCATAGTAACAAATCATTTTTAAATAAGTGGTTAATAATTCCGTGAAAAAACGGTATTTTATTTATAAATATATTAGATGATAATAATTTTTTTTACAATTGTTGCTTACAATAATGAATAATTTAATGTCTTCAAAATGTTCTTGAACATTCCGAAATTGATTATTTACAGTTCATTGCATCGAAAAAATTCATTTTGGACCTCGCAAAATAACCAAATAGTGCATCTGTTAATTAAGATAGTGTTAACAATTATTAAATTTTATTTAGTGACTAAATATTATACTTAGGTTTTATTTCCAAGTAATATATGATCAATTCCATAGAAAAAACTTTATTTATTCCATCAATATACCTGATATGGATATTTGTTTATAAAAATTTCTTTTAAAATAACAAATTATTCATCAACTTTTAATAATTCACTTAAAAAACTCTTTTTGTGCATAAATGGTTCAAATTTAGTGCGAATCAAGTGACCAATCACCGCCAATATTTACGAAACCATTTTCATTTACTTTTTGGTTTATAATAAATTCAATGGATTTTTTAACATTTGCATTGCTATTTGACATCTTTGGATAGTTTCTTTCAGTTGTCTAGGCATTTTTAATTTAATTAAAGCATTTTTTTTAAACCAGTATACTTCAAAAGTCAATTTTTTCATTATTGTTATTAAATAAACAAAAAAATAAACAAAAATTTAAAAATCGGCTTGGCAAGTTTGATGCGAAATCTTATTAGCTTTGATAAATGATTTTGACCAATTGGGACAGAAAAATTTTAAAAAAGCTGACAAGAGTTTTGAATTAGGTTTTCAATTTTTTTATAAATAAACAAATATTACGAAAAAATGGACTTTTGATAATCTTAGCAAAAATCATAATTTTTAGATTAATCTAATGATTCTTTTTAAACAAATTAAATAAACAAATTCATTATTCGGGAATTTGTCCACAGAAAAATTCTTTTTTTTTTCTATGTCAACTTTTTCAATTAGGAAGTTCATGATAACTTAAGCAAAATTCATAATTTTTTGATAAATTTTATTATTTTTTGAAAATAAGTTTAATAAACAAATGCATAATTGGGGCATCTGTCAACGGAAATTTTTTTTTGATTTTAGACTTTAAATTGAAATCTTCGTTATAATTGTAGCAACATTCATGATAAGTTGACAAATTTTATAATTTTTTAAAACAAATTTAACAAACAAATGCATTATACGGGCATCTCTGGACGGAACAATTTGTCTTTTTTATGCCAGTCTTTTTAATTAGGAACTTCATGATGATTTCAGAAAAATTCATATTGTTTGATAAATTTTTTTAAAAAAAAAATTAATAAACAAATGCGTTATTTGGGCATCTGTCGATGGAAATATTATTTTTTTTCTATGTCAATCTTTTTAATTGGGAACTTATTGATATATTTATCAAGTCATCATTAATGCTGCTGAATTTATTATGAAGATCCGAATTAAAAGTCTGACATCGAAAAAAAAGAATTTTTCAGTCGGCAGATGCCCCAATGCCCCATTTTTAAATAATATTTGTTTAAAAAATCATAAAATTGATCAAAAAATTATAAATTTTGCTGAAGTTAACATGAACTTCCTAATTAAAAAAGTTGACATACAAAAAATGAATTTTTTGTAGACAAATGCCTGATTAATGCATTAGTTCATTAAATTTGTTTAGAAAAATCATAAAATTTGTCAACTTATCATGAATGCTGCTGAAATTATTATTAATTTCCCAACTGGAAAGACTGTCATTAAAGAAACTTTAATTTTTCTGCCGACAAATGCCTAAATAATGCGTTTATTTATTAAATTTGTTTAAAATTTTTGCTGGAGTTATCATGAACTTCCTAATTAAAAAAATCGACATAAAAAAATGAATTTTTCTGTAAACAAATATCTGATTACTGGATTTGTTCATTCAATTTCATTATAATATAAACAATTATAATCTTGAGAGAAATTTAAAAAAATATAATATTGTTTCAATTCAAAATTCATGTAATATAACTTTAAAAAACGTATAATTATGGAAAATCGTTTACAATTTTTTATTTGTTTATTGTGTAATATTTGAACACCTTTAACTAATGTTACTCTATGCAACGTAGGCGATTTAAACAATTTTCCTGTTATTTACGAGCACCGAGAACGTCAAATAGAACGAACGGCCGAACTGTTTTTTTTTAAATAGGCAAAAGAATGATTCGCCAGTTCTAAAAAAGAAAAAAATATGAACAAGGAGGGATCGAGAGATTTGCTTCGCTGATTCGACTGGGGCGTTACAGGATGAAAGTATTTTAAAATCCATTAGGTGCGTATTTTTACTTTCGATCGAAAGAAAAAATACGTGCAGAATGGATTTTTATGTACTTTCACCCTTTAAATCCACAGTTGAATCGGCGACGCACATCTCGCGACCTCACCTTCCCGAGGCAAATCCAGTAATTTTAAAGTAATTTGGAATGCGAAGTAGTCACTAAAAAATTAAGAATATGTGTTATTATTAATGCTTATTGCGAAGATTATTTATTGAATTTTATTATGATAAGTGAGTTTGGTGCAGTTTTGAAGAAAAATTTATATTAAAAAATAGAATAGTTTAATTTTATGTTAGAGAAATAAGTTTTGAACAAAATAAAATAAATTTCCAACTAGAAACATTAAACGTCTATAAAAAAATTTTAAATAAGGTAAAAAAAAGTTAAAGGCAAAAAACATTAATTTTTAATTGGAAAATCAAGTTTTGACTAAAAATATGAAATTTAACCTAACAAAATAACAAAATGTAGAATAGTAATAAAAAAACAATTGACAAGAAGAGATTTGCGAGATGTGCATCGCCGATTTGACTGGGACCTTACAGGATGAAAGTATATCAAGACCATAAGGCGGTTATTTTTATTTTCTCCTCATTGGATCGAGAGAAAAAGTATGTACCTAATAAATTGTCATGTTTTTAACCCTGTGAATTCAAAGTGCACTCGGCGACGCGCATCTCGCGACACAAATTCTTTTATTTAAAAGTAATGTGAAATTCGAATTCATTACTAAACATTTAAGAATATGTGTTATTAATAATGCTTATCGCGAAGATTATTTATTGAATTTTATTATAACAAGTGAGTTTGGTGCCTTTTGAAAAAACATTTTTAATGAAAAATGGAATAGTTTAATTTCAAGTTAGAGTAATAAGTTTTGAACAAAATAGAATAAATTTTCAACCGGTAAGATCAAACGTCCATAAAAAAATTTTGAAAAAGGTAAAAAAAAGTTTTAGGCAAAAAACATTAATTTTAAATTGGAAAATCAAGTTTTGACTAAAAAAAAGAAATATAAACTAAAAAGGAACACAATGTAGAGTAGTAATAGAAAAAAAATTAACAAGAAGGATGAAAGCATATCAAAATCTATTAGGTGTTTATTTTTAATTTCATCCCATTGAATCGAAACAAAAAAAAAGCACCTAGTGGATTTTCATGATTTTTAACCCTGTGAATCCAAGGTGAACTCGGCGACGCGTATCTCGCGACGCAAATTCTTTTATTTTAAATTAATATGACGACTTGTGCATTTTTTAGGAGAAAATTTTTCAATAAAAATAAAATAGTTTAATTTTAAGAGTGAGAGAAATAAGTTTTGAACAAAATAAAATAAATTTTCAACCAGAAGGATTAAACGTACATAAAAAATTTGAAAAAAGGTAAAAAAAAGTTTTAGGAAAAAAAACATTAATTTTTAATTGGAAAATCAAGTTTTGACTAAAGAAATGAAATTTAAACTAAAAAAAACGACAAAATGTAGAATACTATTAGAAAAAAAATTAACAAGAAGAGATTGCGAAATGTGCGTCGCCGATTTGACTGGGGCCTTACATGATGAAAGCATATCAAAATCTATTAGTTGCTTATTTTTATTTTCATCCCATTGAATCGAAACAAAAAATTTGCGAAATTTAACCCTGTGAATCCAAAGTGGACTCGGCGACGCGTATCTCGTGACGCAAATTCTTTTATTTAAAAGTAACATGACATTCGAATTCTTTACTAAAAAATTAAAGAATATGTATTATTAATAACGTTTATCGTGAAGAATATTTATTGCATTTTATTTTAATAAGTGCGTCTTATTCATTTTTAAAGAAAATTTTCCAATAAAAATAGAACAGTTTAATTTTAAGCTGGAGAAATGAGTTTTTAACAAAGTAAAATAAATTTTTATTTAAATAGTTACATTTTCAACTAGTAGATATATTTTTAACCATAAAGATTCAATTTCTATAAAAAATCGAAAAAAATGTAACGATTTAGTTTTCAGATAAAAAAATTTAATTTTTAATCAGAAAATCATGTTTTGAACTGAAAGAAATGAAATTTCAACCAAAAAGATTAATTTTTTACCAAAGAAGATAATTTTTAACAAAATAAATAAATATTTAACAAAATATTTCATTTTTATATGGAACTTTCAACCAAAAAAGACCAATTTTCAAAAAAATAAATGAATTTTCAACAAAATAGTAGAAATATAAAAAAAATTCCCATTAAGAAGATTAATTTTCTACCAAAAAGAAAAATTTTTACAAAAATATATAAATTTTCAACCAATATTATTATATTGAAATATAAAACAGCACCACAAAAAAAAAGTGGTCTGTCCCAGAAGCGAGACCAGTGTACCCTTATGTTTTTGGGGTCGCTGAAACC
>JAAAKG020140067.1:0-12196 GCA_010014905.2 Druon quercuslanigerum | reverse complement strand
AAAGATGAACTTTCAAATAAAATAATGAAATAGTTAACTATAGATATTAGGTAAATTTTCAGTTTCAAAATTAATTTTAAAACAAAAAGACCAAGCATCATCAAAAAAACTGAATTTTTAACTAAAAATTGAATAGTTAAATATTTAGTTTAAAAAACTGAGATTGAGATGAATTTTAAATAAAAATGATCAACCTTTGACAAAAAAAAAATTAAAAACTAAAATGATGAATTTTCAACCGGAGTCGTTGAATTTGTAACAAAATATTTTAAAACTTTGAATGATTTCAAAAAATTGATCAAATATTTTAAAATCTGTTCAAAGCAACAAAGTTTTCAGGATTCAACTATTTTGCTAATAAATTATCTTTTTGAATTAATTCAACTTTTTTAAATTAAAATGAAAAGCTTTTTCAAGCCTAATACCAAGTAATGTATTTTTCGTTGGAAAAATGCGATTTTCTCGAAAAAAATTAATTTTTAACTAAAGAGGATAAATTCTCAAGCCAAAGTTAAATAGATAAATTTTCATTTAAAAAAATATTTTTTCAACAAAAGGGATGAATTTTTAACTAAAATGGTGGAATATTCAACTAGAAGTTAAATTTTTAGTGTGAAAATCAATTTTCAACTGATCTCAATCAATCAATTAGTAGATAGGGTCCAATTGAAGAATAAAATTGTCAGTTTTTAAAATATTGATAAATTATGGCTAAACAATTTTTAAAAAGTAAATAGTCAAATTTCCAGTTAAATTAAGTAATGAACAATAAAAGAATTTACAACAAAATAGTTAAATCTTTAAATATACAGATAAATTTCGAACCAAAAATTGAATAGGCAAATTCCAATTTAAAAAAATTAATTTTTAACGACAGATTTCATCTCTTTGGTTGAATATTCAAATAGATTATTGAAATTTTCTGTTTAAAAATTAACTTTAAACCAAAAAATATTCAAAAAAATAATTCAAATGTGAACCAAAATGATGAATCTTTAAGTTAAATATTCAGTTAAAAAACTTATTCCCAACCAAAAAGATGAATTTTTAACTAAAAGGATGGAATATTCAACTAGAAGTTAAATTTTTAGTGTGAAAAATCAATTTTCAACCGATCTCAATCAATCAATCAATTCATTCAGTTTTTGCCCTCCTAGGACAATTCCCGGTTCGTAGGTTAAATTTTCAGTTTAAAAATTAGTTTTTAAACGAAAAATAAATATTTATTCAAAAATTCTCTTTGGCATTAACAATTATATTTCTCCTTAAATTATATTTTGTTTTAATATTTTTCCCCTTCTTACTTTCAAAATCGCCTAATTCCCGTCCAAATTTATTCCTTAAAAAATTCCGAAAAAATTGGTAAAATAATACGGAAACACATTTCATCTAAACTGGAAGGTCCAGTTCAGATAACACGCTACTTAATCCGAACGTTGACTAATTTTCGAATTATGATTTGGTCTCAGAAACGTGGGAATGAATGATTATCAGGGAAGAAATGAAATAAATAGGATTTGAAAAATCCTAACTCACAGTTTGATCTTTTCACCGTCCATGTCCAAAGTTCGACTGTGGTTGAAATCGTAAGCAAAGGGCGAAATAGTCAAGTTTGTTGGGACCGCGGACACGTGGACGTAGAAGGACTGGGCACGTCACTAGTTAAATAAACAAAAGACATTAACTGCATATCGAAGAAGTAGAAGGATGTCCCGTCCCGTCCCGCTTCCGACTAGCCCGTTCTTTAACTAGATAGCATAACTGAAGTCGTGTCCCGCCAAAGAGAGAGGGGGGAGGGGGAGGGGCGAGAGAGAGAGAGATAATGCGCGACAGAAAATAAAGAGGGAGGTAACTGATAACATTATCCCTCTATGCTCATTGTATCATGACTTCTTACCTCCACTGCACCGGTTATCAGAAATCCATATGTACACGAGTTATAACAGATTTCACACATTTCAGACACATATAATCATCAATTTGGTACTATATTCAATGACTGATAAGAGACCAAAGTGAAAAAAGATAAAAAAGCAAATGATTCAATTATCAATGACTTGGACATCGAATCGATTGATCAGAAACGTTTTCACCTCTTAGGGGATTTCCGGTTAATAAGGAGGGTCACATTGAAGAATACGTGTGTTTTTGAAATATTGATAAATTATAGCTAAACAATTTTTTAAAAGTAAATTAGTCGAATTTTCAGTTCAATTAATTAATGAAGAAAAAAAGAGTTTACAAGAACATAGTTACATCTTTAACTAATTAAAAAAAAATTAATTTTCAACCAAAAAAAAAAATTCAAAAAAAAAATTCAATTTTGAACCCGAATGATGAATCTTTAAATTAAATATTCAGTTTAAAAAACTTATTCCCAACCAAAAGATGAATTTTTAACTAAAATGGGGAAATATACAACTAGAAGTTAAATTTTTAGTGTAAGAATCAACTTTCAACCGATCTCAATCAATCAGTTCATTCAGTTTTTCCCCACTCAGGACAATTCCCGGTTCGTAGGGACGGTCAAATTGAAGAATAAAATTGTAATTTTTTAAAATATTGATGAATACGAGCTAAAGAATTTTTTTAAAGTAACTTATTCAAACTTTCAGTTAAATTAATTAATAAACAATCAAATAGTTACGTTTGTAACAATACAGAAAAATTTTTAACCAAAATTTGAATAAGCAAATTTCAATTTAAAAAAATTGATTTCTAACGACGGCTTTCATCTCTTGGGTTGAATATTTAACTAGATTATTGAAATTTTCTGTTTAAAAATTAATTTTTTAACAACAAAAAAATTCAATAATATAATTGTGAAACAAAATGAAGAATCTTTAAGCTAAATTTTTAGTATAAAAATCCACTTTCAACCAATCTCAATCAATCAATTCATTCAGTTTTCCCCCTCTTAGGACACTTCCCGGTTAGTAGGGAGGGTCAAATTCAAAAATAAAATTGTAAGTTTTTAAAAAATTGATAAATTATAGTTAAACAATTTTTTAAAAGTAAATTAGTCAAATTTTCAGTTAAATTACTTGATGAACAAAAAAAGAATTTACAAAAAAATAGTTACATTTTTCACTAAACTCTCTAGAATATAATAAACTCAACTAGAATATTGAAATTTTCTCTTTAAAATTTAATTTTCAACCGCCGTTAAAAATGAATTTTAAAAAATTGAAATTTGCCTATTAAAATTTTGGTTGAAAATTTATCTGTGTTGTTAAAGATTTAACTATTTTTTTGTAAATTCGTTTTTTGTTTATTAATTAATTTAACTGAAAATTTGAATGATTAACTTTAAAAAAAATGTTTAGTATAATTCATCAACATTATGAAATCTTACAATTTTATTCTTTAATTTGACCCTCCCTATGAACCGGGAATTGACCTAAGAGGGGAAAAACTGAATGAATTGATTGATTGAGATCGGTTGAAAATTGATTTTTTTGATTTTGTCTTTGGTTGAAAATTAATTTTTAAACAGAAAATTATAATAATCTTGTTGATCATTCAGCCAGAGAGATGTAACTATTTTGTTGTAAGTTCTTTTATTGTTCATTGATTATATTAACTTAAAATTTGACTATTTTACTTTTTAAAAATTGTTAAGCTATAATTTATCAATATTTTAAAAACCTAACATTTTGTTCTTCACTTTGACCCTCAATACTAATTGATTGATTAAGATCGGTTGAAAATTGATTTTCACACTCAAAATTGAATTTCTAATTGAATAGTCCACCATTTCAGTTAAAAATTCATCTTTTTGGTTGAAAATAAGTTTTTTAAACTGAATATTTAACTTAAAGATTCATCATTCTGGTTCACAATTGAATTATTTTCTTGATTTTTTTTGTTTTTCCCCTCTTAGGACCATTCCCAATCCGTAGGGAGGGTCAAATTGAAGAATAAAATTGTTAGTTTTTAAAATATATTTAAAAATTATAGCTGACTAATTTTTAAGAAGTAAATTAGTCAAATTTTCAGTTTCAAAAATTGGTCAGCTATAATTTATCAATATTTTAAAAACAAAAAATTTTATTCTTCAATTTGACCCTCCCTACGAACCGGGAATTGTCCTAAAAGTGAAAAACTGAATGAATTGATTGATGGAGATCGGTTGAAAATTAAGTTAGACACTAAAAATTTAACTTCTAGTTGAATAGTCCACCATTGTACGTAAAAATTCATCTTTTTGGTTGGGAATAACTTTTTTTAAATAAATATTTAATTTAATGATTCATCATTCTGGTTCACAATGGAATTATTTTTTTGAATTTTGTTTTTGTTGAAATATAATTTTTAAACAGAAAATTTCAATAATCTTGTTGATCATTCAGCCACAGAGATGAAATCTGTCGTTAAAAATCAATCTAAAAAAAAATTAAATTTGCCTATTAAAATTTTGGTTAAAAATTTATCTGTATAGTTAAAAATGTAACTATTTTGTTGTAAGCTCTTTTTTGTTCATTAATTGATTTAACTGAAAATTTGAATAACTTGCTTTTAAAAATTGTTTTGCTATAATTCATCAATATTTTAAAAACTTACAATTTTATTCTTCAATTTGACCCTGCCTATGAACCGGGCATTGACCTAAGAGGGGAAAAACTGAATGAATTGATTTATTAAGATCGGTTGAAAAGGGATTTTTACACTAAAAATTTAACTTCTAGTTGAATATTTCACCATTTTACATAAAAATTCATCTTTTTGGCTGGCAATAAGTTTTTTAAACAAAATATTTAATTTAAATATTCATCATTCTGGGTCAGAATTGAATTATTTTTTTGATTTCTTTTTTGGCTGAAATATAATTTTTAAACAGAAAATTTCAATAATATTGTTGATCAGTCAACCATAGAGATGAAATCTCTCGTTAAAAATCAATCTAAAAAAATTAAATTTGCCTATTCAATTTTTAGTTGAAAACTTATCTGTTTAGTTAAAGATGTAACTATTTTGTTGTCAATTCTTTTCTTATTCATTAATTAATTTAACTGAAAATTTGACTTATTTACTTTTTGAAAATTGTTTAGCTATAATTTATCAATATTTTAAAAACTTACTATTTTATTCTTCGATTTGACCCTCAATACTAATTGATTGATTGAGATCGGTTGAAAGATGATTTTCACACTAAAAATTTAACTTCTAATTGAATATTTCACCATTTTAGTTAAAAATTCATCTTTTTGATTGAGAGTAAGTTTTTTTACTAATTATTTAACTTAAAGATTCATCATTTTGGTTCAATTGAATTATTAAAAAAAAATTTTTTTTGGTCTTTCCTCTCTTAGGACAATTCCCGGTTCGTAGGGAGAGTCAAATTGAAGAATAAAATTGTCAGTTTTTAAAATATTGATAAATTTCAGCTAAACACTTTTTTAAAAGGAAATTAGCAGAATTTTCGGTTAAATTAATTAATGAACAAAAAAAGAATTTACAACAAAATAGTTACACCTTTAACTAAACAGATAAATCTTCAACCAAAAATTGAATAGGCAAATTTCAATTTTAAAAAATTGATTTTTAACGACAGATTTTTCAACCAAAGAGATGAATTTTTAACCAAAAATGAGGGAATTTTAACTGAATTAATTAAATGTTCAGTCTGAAAATTATTTTTCAATCAATCTCAATCAATTAATTCATACTAAAGGGTTTTATCTCTTAGGAGAATTTCCGGTCAGTATGGAAGGTCAAATCGAAGAATAATATTTTTTGGAAAAATGATCAATTTTAGCTAACATTTTTTTAAACAAATTAGTTAAATTTTCAACTACATAAACTAGTTTTCAACAAGAAAAATTTTTTTGTACAAAATAGTTAAATTTTTAAACAAACAAATATATTTTAAGTTTATACCATATGAAGCTCCAAACAAACCAATAAATTTTAAACTAAAATGATGAATTTTAAACGATGAAAATTAAATTTCTACCAAAAAAGACGAATTTTCTACATAAAAAAAAACATCAACATCAAAAGAATTATCAACAAAATAGTTACATTTTCAACCAAAAATATAAATTTACAATTAAAATGATCAATCTTTAAACAACAACAAAATAAATTTTAAACTAAAATGATGAATCTTCCACTGAAATAATTGAATTTTCAACCAAAGAAATTAATTTTAAACTTTAAAAAAATGAATTTTTAAATAATGGTAAGAATAAAAAAGACGACAGAAATAAAAAAGAGAAGGGATGGTAATTGGTTGGTTGCCTTCCCATTTTTCTTTCCACTTTTTTACTTTTGTTCAAATGGTAAACAAAAATTTTTTTCTTTTCTTTTTTAGGGGAAAGGAGAAGAGGAAGAGTTTTTTTTCAGATTGCAGTGGGAACATTTTATGGTATTTATCCAAATTTAGTCGCCAGCTTCTTGATTTTATTTTCGGGAATTCTTCACAAAAAGAATCATTTTCTACAAAAAAAACATCAACTTTCAACTAAAAAGATCAATTTTCAACCAAAAATTGAAGAGGTAAATTTCAATTCCAAACAATTAATTTTCAACCAAAGATTCCATACTTTTGGTTAAATATTCAATTAGCTTAGTAAAATTTTTAGTTTAAAAATTAATTTTAAACGCACGATAATTTCAACGAAATATTTAAATTTTCGAACAGCATATTGAATCTTTAATTGCAGAAGTTGAATTTTCTATAAAAAAATACGAATTTTTAACAAAAAACATAAAACGTCAAATAAAAGATTCGTTTTGACCCAAAGATAGCACAGTTAAATATTCAGTTAAAAATTTGATTTTCAACTAAAGAGATGAATTTTTAAATAAATGATGGAATATTCAAATAGATTCATTAAATTTACAGTTAAAAAATTAATTAAAAAAAAGAGATTCAACAAAATAATTCAATTTTCAACAAAAATGATCAATTTTAATCTGTTAAACAGCCTTTTTAAAATTAAAGCTCAAAGCATCGACAACCGTAATTTGGTGATTGTGAATTCTCTTTTGTTAAAGCTCCTTCGGCTTTAATGATCCCATTCACAAAGATGAACTTTTAAATAAAATGATGAAATATTCAACTATATAGATTAGGTAAATTTTCAGTTTCAAAATTAATTTTAAAAAAGAGGGAATTTAACAAAATAGTTCATTTTTCAACCAAAATTTTGAATCTTCAACTGCGGTCGTTAAATATCCAACAAAATAATTAATTTTTAACTGGAATAGTTGAAGTTTTCACCAAAAAAGATTAGCTTTCAACCCAGAAAATTAATTTTCTACCAAAAAGGCCAAGAATTATCAAAAAACATTAATTTTCAAGGAAAAAAGATCAAATTTAAACCAAAAATTGAATAGTTTAATATTTAGTTGAAAAAACTAAACCGTAGTAGTGGAATTTGTAACAAAATATTTTAAAACTTTGAATGATTTCCAAAAATTTATATTCAAGTAGATTAATTAAATTTCCGGTTAAAAAATTAATTTTCCAAAAAATAAATTCAACAAAATAATGCATAGACTTTTTAAAATTAAATCTTAAAGCATGGACAACCGTAATTTGGTGATTGTGAATTCTCTTTTGTTAAAACTCCTTCGGCTTTAGAGACCACATTCACATAGTTAAAGATTCATTTTTATAAAATTGATCGTGAACCAGAAAGATGAACTTTTAAATAATATAATAAAATATTCGACTATATAAATTAGGTAAATTTTCAGTTTCAACATTAATTTAAAAAAAAAAAGAATAAATTTAACAAAATATTTCATTATTTAACTAAAATGTTAAATCTTCAACTGCGGTCGCTGACTATCCAAAAAAATTATGATTTTTCAACTAAAATTATGAATTTTTAACTAAAATAGTTGAAATTTTAACCAAAAAGGATCAGTTTTCAACCAAGAGTTGAATTTGTAACAAAATATTTTAAAACTTTGAATTATTTCCAAAAATTTATCAAATATTTAAAAATCTGTTCAAAGCTTCAAAGTTTTCAGGATTCAACTATTTTGATAAAAAATTATCTTTTTTTCATGAATTCAACTTTTTTTATTCAGGATAAAAATTTTTTTCAAGTTTAATAACAACTGTTATATTTTTCGTAGAAAAAATTCGATTTTCTCGAAAAAAATTAATTTTCAACTAAAGAGGATAAATTCTCAACCCAAAGTTAAATAGTTAAATTTTCACTAAAAAAATTATTTGCAACAAAAGGGTTGAATTTTTAACTAAAAGAATGGAATATTCAACTAGATTAGTTAAATTTGCAGTTTAAAAATTAATTTTTGAACGAAAAATAAAATTCAATAAAATAGTTCACTTTTCAACCAAAATTTTCAATCTGCTACTGTATTAGTTGCATTTTTAAATAAAAAGATTTATTTTAAACTGAAATGATGAATTTTCAACTGGAATATTTGAATTTTTAACCAAAAATATGAGTTTTCAACAACAAAAATTAATTTTCTACCAAAAAGACCGAGTTTTCTAACCACAAAAAGACCTGAATTTAAAAAAAAAACATATATAAATTTTTAACCAATAATTGAATAGTTAAATGTGCAAATAAATTGAAAAATAAATATTTATTAAAAAATTCTCTTTGGTATTAAAAATTATATTTCTCCTAAAATTATATTTTGGATTAATTTTTTTTCCCTTCTTAACTGAAAAATCTTTCTTAGATACAAGTTCGCCTTTTTTGGTTTGAAAATTAATTTATTCGTGCCAAAAACACAATTAATTCGTTTTTTTTTAAATGCTTTAAAAATTTTGTTGTTGTTGTTAAAGATGCATAATTCCAGTTAAAAAAATATACCTGGTTGAAAATGTATCTATTTGGTTGAAAATTAATTTTTTTAATTCTTATTTTCGCCCTAAAAAATTTAACTGCTTTGTAGAAAATTCGCCTCTTCGGGTAAAAACTTATTAACTGGTTGCAAATGAATCTTTTTTGATTAAGAATTCTTTTTTAAAAAATTCAACTGGTTAAAAATAAATCATTTCTGGTTGAGGAATTATCTATTTTGTTGAAAATTCGTCTTTTTGGACGAGTTCAACTGTTTCTAATCAAAAATACAAAATATTTTTATTTTATTTACACATATAAATTAAGTTTGACATTTTTTTGTGAATTTACCTTTCATGTTGAATTTTAAAATATAAATATTTAAACATACAATTTAAAAGAGGAATGCAATAAAGTACAAAATGTTTTAAAAATACTTTTAAAGGTGATAAATCAATAAATATTTACCAAAGAGAGTTTACTTGTTGCTTATATCTCATTAGTATTCAACGGCTTGTAATGAAATTTTGACAATTATTTTCTTAAAAATCTTAAATATGAAGGTTTTTTATGCACCAAAAATTGAGAAAAGAATTCTTGATCAAGAATGATATGAAACGATTACCTTGCATTTTGGGAAGTACCAAGAATTTTCAATATACACAAAATGTATAAAGAACGCACGACAATCATTTCGTGAATTTTTTTGTAAGACTCTTTTTGTTAGCCTTTCACGCACAATAAAGACTTGCAAAATTACATAATTAAAATTTTAATGAAAAATATTCAAATAATTCATATTTTTAAATTCTTTCAAAAAAAACTTAACCTTGAACTTAACAAAATTGAAAATCAAACATTAAAAATTGTAAACTAAAAAAAAATTAGTAACACTTTGAGCAAAATTACGCGTTTGTCAAAGAATGATAGATTGTATTATCAGTGACTCAATAAAATGCTTGCCGCTTGTGGAAACACTCATTCATTAAATTAATAAGTGAAATTGACGTCATTGAGGCAAATTACGATCTTTTGGATTTAATTCTTTTTTCAAGAGTAAAGTCCCGAAAAACCATTTTTATTGAAAGTTAATAACGAAAAATAATGTTGGATTCCTTTAAGAAAAAATCTAATACTCTCAAAAGAAAAATGTTTAAAACAAGAAATCGGAAATTCTAGAAAATAAAAAAAGATGTTTAGATCGTTTGTCGCTTATAGATAAGAACAAATAAAATTTAATAATTGCAAGATTACTGAAAAACATTTTTTTTTTTCTTAAAAAAGTTTGATCTAGATTTCTTATTCATAAGAAACCTAGTATCGTTATAATGAAAATATGTCCGGGAAATAAGAATGAATGAAAAAGTCGTGTCGAGTTCAATGCTTGTGAAAAAATGTCTTGACGGAAACGGAAGGTCCCACTATAATTTTTATTTAGGAAAAGGTGCGAGGACGTACCTTTGCTTGTAAATCGGCTTAATGGCCGAGATAGTCGCTGAATGGAACGTTAGCGAGGTCAAGGAAGATATTTGGATTAGAAACGAGGCGGAAACCATTGAAAGACTTCGACCTTTCTGCGAGGACTTTATTCGCTCTAAATACCAATATTTGAAACAAAAAAGTGAATTCACTCGCATACTGCTCGTAATCATCGCGTAATAACGCGCAATTATGCGCAATAATGCGCAATATTGCGCAGTAATGCGTATTATTCCGCAATAGTGCGTAATAATGCGCAGTAATGCGTAATAAGGGACCAAACTCAAATTACATAACAGCCCAGGGGCCCCGAGGTCGAGAGACTTTATTACGCTGCATTCAATCACGTAATTTTTGAAAATTCACAAAAACAAATAACTTGTACAGAAAGTTAATATGAATTTAAGTTTACGCGCCAAAGAACCCTGTTGAGTTAAAAAAAAACCAAGCGAACAACAATTTCAAAAAAAGTCATGAAATTTCTATAATTTCAAATAACTTTCACGAAAAATATATCTAAAATTTTTCAATTCTAATTTAAAATTGTTTTATTCCGTTTGTAAAAGATTGTATGCGATTAAGTTTCTGGTCTTTAAATATTAATTAATTAATTTCTGATGTTAGGTATTGCCAATTACTGATTAAATAATTTTCTGGAAAAACGGAGCGTTAACTAATTACGCCTTGTGGTGTAATTGGCCAAACGCTCAAATCGTGAATAGTGGCGTTCAGGGTTCAAATCCGGGCCGAGACAGATTTTTTTATCGTTTCTCCAGAAAATTAATTGACCAGTTATCGGCAATACATATCATCAGAAATTAATTAATTAATTTACCTGGTCGACAAGATAACATCAATTATTAAATTTGAATATTAATTATCAGGAGAAATTAAAAAATCGGTCAGAGAAAAATTAGGGAATTTTTAAAATGAAATTTTGCGGTAACCCTGATATAATATTTTGGATATTAATTTATTTATCTTGCAAATATTTCTATTTCTTTTATTGCAGTTGCTTCCTCTTGAAAATTATTTTTTTATCCTTATCAATTTTACTATTTGTTTAAAAATTCAAAAGTGGTTTAAAAAATTCTCTTTTTTGGTTAAAAATTTAAACTTTTCTTTTTAAAATCATCTTTTCGGGTCGAAAATTCGACAATTTTGTAACAAAGTTTTCCTTTTTTGGAAAAACTTCACTATTTTGTTGCAAATTCAATTATTTCGTAGAAAATTTACTTTTTGTTTAACATTCATATTTTGGCCTTGCAAATGCAACTGAAATCTTTTTTAAATGAAAATTCAACTATTTTTTTGAAAATTTATCGTTTTGAACAAAAAAATCATTTATTATAATAGAAATTGCATCCTTCATGGATAAAAAAAAGGGATTAGTTGAAAATTCAAAAATTTTGTTAAAATTATCCTTTTCGTTCAAAATTAAACTATTTCATAGAAAACTTTCTTTTTGTTTATAAATTTATATTTTGGTTATAACCATTTTGTTTACAAATTTTTGGTTAAACCATTTTTTTGCTAATTAATTTTTTAAATTAAAGGTTTATATTTTTGGTTAAAAATCTAATTATTTTGTTAAAAGTTTATTTATTCTTTTGTTCAACAACTTTGATACATTGTTTTAAATTTCATGACTAAAAAAACAATATTTGTTGAAAATTCGTCTTTTTGGTATTAAAATTTATTCTTTCTGAATGAAATTTCATCTTATTTGATTAAAATATAATTATTACACTATTTTGTTGAAAATCAAACTTTTTGGATTAATAATAAAGTTTTTAAAATGAAAATTTAATATTTTTTTCTTGCAAAATTAAGGGCTGGGTATCAATACTACACATATCGATACTACACATTGTGCAACTCTACACATTGCGTGTAAAGTTTAAATGATGGTGGTCAACTCTACACATTAAACTCTACAC
>JAAAKG020140066.1:0-12196 GCA_010014905.2 Druon quercuslanigerum | reverse complement strand
GTTGACGTCCTAGTTTTAGATGGTGCCACCGTCAATATAAGTGGTCATTGCCTTCCATGCGAGTCGACCCAGCCTGCTTACTGTCCGGCCGACCCATCGTTCGCATGTGCGACTGACTACAGGACGCGCAATGTCCTCAAGACTGAATAAAGTATTTCTCATTTGTTGAGTTAACCATGTGGTGAATTCATTTGAATCAACCTTCTGCCTAGAAATCGTAGGAATTTACTTGGAACTTCTCTTGACTACGAGTGCAGGAAATATACTTAGTAGGATGCCATAACAACCTTACAGGGCATCAACCTACAACACACGAGCGTCAGCGCGCCCTGTGTACAAGACATCTACTTTCTTATTTTAGGAACGCTGCGATCCGACAGAGGGACGAACGGCGCGCCAAACATTTGGGACAAGAGCAGTCCCAGTATTCAGCAAGACGGTTGCGTTAATTTCGGGAGACGCGCCGGTTCATACACGCTTCTGTTTTGATTGGATAAAATGTTATAAATGTTATAGATCTTGATTTTTTTCAGTTTCATCATGAACATAAATGTCACAGTTTTCTTACTCTTGAACGCTAAAAACAGTATTTTGATATAAAAATAAACAAAATGTTGGACCACGAACCGAGTTTTTTTTCTAAAGTTGTTCTAGCTTATTACTAGAAACTTTCTTTACGCGTTTCACTATAAGATGTAAACAAAACTGTTACACAGTACTTCTAATTATCACAAAATAAACAAAATCTAACTTTAAGGTAATTTGAATAATTTGTATTCACACCAAACTTAAATGGACTCTCGGTTCATGTTATTTAAACTAAGAATACATGTATTATTGAACTTTAGAAACAAAATAAATAATTCAATTGTTCTTATTTTAAATAGACAATTATTCTTTAGATTACAGGAGCTTTTAACTTAATTTTTCAAGTTAAAATTTTTTTATTACAAGCATATATGTAATTTTATAGTGTCTCAATTTAATAATTAGCCACATTCTTAAATCAGAATTACATTTTCATTAGAAGTTATGTTACAAAAAATGTAGCTCTCCAAATTCAGAAAATATAACCCACAAAAAATGTTCTCTTCAGTCCCAATAAACATGTAAAAACAAAAGAAATTCCCTCTTACAAAAATAAAAAACCAAAATTTGATTAAAATTAATCACCTTTAAATTAGAAATTTTATGTGAATGTAAAAGTCGGATCGACTCCGTTAACGTTCTCTCATTCGTAACAGCAGCGTTCACCACATTTTAAGGCCACCGCTTCACGAAAAATGGCGCTGCTATCACGTTAAAATCGTGGTTGTGTTACCTTACTACACCAAATACAACAGCTGTCCTGAATATTTTACCGTGTAGTTGACAAGGCTAGAAAAAATGATACTGCAGTTTAGTTTCGTTCACGGTCGTATACACAGGTCCGGGGACTGTGGTGAAGTATGAAATTTCTTTATTGAAGCTTCCGGTTAAGTCCGCAAATTCCCAATAGGGTGTAATAGTAAAGCAGTAGCGGTTAAATTTGATATTTGGATCTGATAAAATCAATATTTTCAACATGTACACTACCGTCGGAAATTATCAGATCTACTGACGCAAGCACTATTAAAAATCACTGCTGGCTTTGAACCACGATAACTCAACGAAAAAAAAGATAGTGCATTGGTGATAATGTAAATCGTAAATCGTCTAAAATGATGAATCGACAACTGGAATAGTTGAATTTTCTACCTATGAAAAAGATAAATTTTCTACTAATGAGATTAATTTTGTACAAAAAAGACGAATTTTCCACAAATTGCAAAAATTGTAGAAAAAATAGTTAAATTTTTGACAACAAAAATTCCTTCTCATCCAAATTAAAAACAAGTTTTCAATCAAATAGCTCATTTTCAACGAAAATAATAAATCCAAAAAGAAGAGTTTTGAAATAAGGAGATTAACTTTCTAAGAAAAAACTTATTTTCTACCAAAAAAGTAGATTTTTTAACAACATACATGAATTGTCAATGAGATAATGTTCAATTTAAAAAGACAAATTTACATCGACATTGTTGAATTTTGAACTAAAAAAGGTCAATATTGCATATGAAATAGTTAGATTTTCTATTAGAATGATTACATTTTTAAAAGGAGATAAAGTTTCAATTAAAATGTTGAATCTTCCAATAACAAAAATAATTTTCAACAAAAGATTTCAGATTTTAACCGCTAGTAGTTGAATTTTCAAGAAAAAAAGGAAAATTCTTTACGAAAAATGTATAAAAGTTTTATATTAGAAATTAGAAATATTTCCTTTTCGAAATATAATTTCTCATCTAAAAACTAGGTGAAGCACTCTCTTTTTTAACTTGGGAAGAAGGAACTTTTAAATTGTTTACCCTGTCCCAAGGGAAATTTCATTTCTTTACGGAAACTCCCTGTCATAAAATAAAAACGGTAATTATTTTCAGTCATATGCCCTGCAAGTGTACATAAAATAATTAAAACTTGAATTTGGCTATCATCAGAAGCAAATTCCCGGTTTTATAATTAAATTTTTGGTCATTTCCTAGTTTTCTGCTAAAGTCGACAACCTAATTATAAATAAATCCTAAATCAATAAACACGGTGACCCATTTTGATCTATGATCCCAAATGTCTCCTAAAATACTTTATCTACGAAGAAATGGTCCACACAAAGGTTGACCAGGTTCAAGAAGGACATTTGACCCTACCAAAAATTTTGACCTTGAGGTCAATTTTCCAGGTCAAATGGAGGTAATACCCTTTCCTTAAATGAGAACCCCTATTTTTGACTGTGGATTTGAAAACAGCCGGAAATTTCACGTCCAAAGACTATTTCTTCGTAAAAAAAGTATTTTAGAAGATATAAGTACGTTTCTCAGACATTTGACCTTAATGTTTTACCTTTCCAAAGTCACCGTTTTGGTGATTTTTGACGCGAAATTTTCCGCTCTTTTCAAATCCGCAGTCAAAAATAGAGGTTCTCATTTATTAAAAGAATCTTATCTCCATTTAACCTTGAAATTTGACCTAAAAATCAAAATTGATGGTAGAGTTAAATGTCCCCCTCGGTCCTGGTCAACCTTTGTCGGAACAATTTCTTCGTAGAAAAAGTATTTTAGAAGATATCTGCTCAAAAATTTTGAAAAAAGTTAAAGGAAAGTTTAAAAAAATTTTGTATTGATTTTAATAATTTGAAGAAATTTTAAATCTTTTAGGATAATTTAAAAAATTCGAAGGAATTTTCAAGAAATTTAAAAATTGTCAAGGGATTTCAAAATATTCAAAAGGATTTTTAATATTTAAGTGTATTTTTGACGTGAAATTTTGCTCTATTTTCAAATCCGCAGTCAAAAATAGGGGTTCTCATTTAAGAAAAGGGTCTTACCTCCATTTGACCTTGAAAATTGACCTTAAGGTAAAAATTTACTTTAACAGTCAAATGTGCCCCTCGGTCCTGGTCAACCTTTGTCCTAATCATTTCTTCGTATAAAAAGTATTTTAGAATATATCTAGTCGGTTCTCAGGCACTTGAACTTAATTTTTTACCTTTCCAAAGTCACAAAAACCATTTTTCCACAGGTGATTCTTGACGGGAAATTTTCCGCTTTTTTCAAATCCACAGTCAAAAATAGAGGTTCTCATTTAAAAAAAGAATCTTACCTCCATTTGACCTTAAAATTTGACCTCAAAATCAAAATTGATGGTAGAGTAAAATGTTTCCCTCGGTCCTGGTCAATCTTTGTCGGAACAATTTCTTCCTAGAAAAAGTATTTTAGAAGATATCTGCTCGTTTCTCAGGCACTTGACATTAATATTTTACCTTTCCAAGGTCATAAAAGCCGTTTTTCCACAGGTCGTTTTTGACGTGAAATTGTCCGCTTTTTTCAAATCCGCAGTCAAAAATAGGGGTTCTCATTTAAGAAAAGGGTCTTACCTCCATTTGACCTTGAAAATTGAACTCAAGGTAAAAAGTATTTTACAAAATATCGTTGATTCTCAGACATTTGGCCTTAATTTTTTCTCTTTCCAAGGTCACTAAAACCATCTTTCACCTTGAAAATTGACCTAAAGGTAAAAAATTACAGTCAAATTTCCCTCTCGGTCCTCGTCAACCTTTGTCCGAACCATTTCTTCGTATGAAAAGTATTTTAGAACATATCTGGTCATTTATTAGACATTTGACCTTAATTTTTTGCCTTTCCAAGGTCACTAAAACCATTTTCCACGGATCATTATTGACATGAAATTTTCTTTTTTTTTAAATCAGCAGTCAAAACTAGGGGTTCTCATTTAAGAAAAAGGTCTTCACTCCATTTGACCTTGAAAATTCACCTCAAAGTCAAAGTTGATGGTACAGTCAAATGTTTACCTCGATTCCGGTCAACCTTTGTCCAACCATTTCTTCTTAGATAAAGTATTTTAGAATAGATTTGGGATTATAGGTTAAAATGGGTCACAGTGTATATCTTTTAGAAAGCGGAAATATCTAGATGAATGATTAAAAAAGTATATTATAAGGCTACCAATTAATTTTTAAACATTATTATTACTATTATTATTACTTAAATAATATTATCAATCAATGCTTGAAATTTGCAACAATTACAATTGTTTGCAACATTAATTACATTAGCAAAATAAACAATATAAAAATATGAATACAATTTAAACTGTTTTCAAAATACTCATCTTCCTCATCTTTATAATCGATTTTCCTAATATTAAATTACATGTTTTCATGCATTTTTTTGGATTACTAATTACAGCTGCTCTTCTGGATACTGAGAACTATATTCTTCCTTTTATAGTAATAAAAAGTATCAAGTTTTTAATGACTTTTAGTATTTCTGCTATACATAATAATGCAAAAACAAGCCTAGATACACGGGCGATGCATAGGGCTGCTTACGTTTTTTAAATTTTTTACTACTTGACTAAAGCGCCATGCCGCTCAGCGGCAGAATCGGAAAACTTTTTGGCTTACGTAAAAGAACTTCCCCCACCACGAGAGCTCCCGTGCTTCAAAAAATACAATGCTTCTCGGTATCTCGATTAATATAACAAACTGTCACTAACTGGTCACATGTCACTAACTGGTCACATGTCACTAACTGGTCGAATGTCACTAACTGATGCCTTTACCTTATTAAGCGTGTTAGTCACTCCGTGTGTATCAGCAGAATCGTATATAGATTCCATTGGAGTGTTAAAAATGCTCCCCCTGTGTATAAAAATTGTTATTGCTACTCCGCAGTTGCGCATTGTATTATTAATGCGGAAGATGAACACAGAGAGCCGCTATTGTAGATCTCCTTTCTGAAAGACAAAATGATTCCTATGGGGAGGTTTTTCCGTTAAAAAAAACTCTTTCATGTAAGAGTCCAGTAAATTTGAAAGTGCATTCAGCATGATCGAAGATCTGAACAATAGACCCTGGATGCTGGACAATAGACTTAAATCCTTCTTGAATTAATGTAGGGAATATTTTATCATCTGCAGCTTTAAATGGTTTGAATTGTTTAACTGTCCATCTATTTTTTAAATAAGGGCCAGTACGATTAGCTACTTTGATTTTTGACATTTTATAGATATTTGATCTAAAATATTTCCGGATATTTTTCAGACAAACCAGGAATGTTCAAGAGGCCTAGAAAGTTTGTAGGGGTTTCAACAGATTCCATAGAATTAAAATTTTTAGAAAATTTCATAATTTCAAGAAGTTTTTAATTCATTCAAGTAATTTGAAGTTATTTCACGAGATTTTATAGATTCTAGGATATTTTCAAAAATTCCAAAGAATTTTCAAGAGATTTAAAAAATTTCCAGGGATTTCAAAAGATTTAAAATATTTAAAATATGGTATAATATTTAAGTTATGGTATTTTAAAGAATTCTAAGCGATTTTAAAGAGCTTCGAAAAATTTCAAGGGATTTCAAAATTTTGAGAAACTTAAAAAAAAGTTAAAAGAAATTCAAAAAATTCTGTATTGATTTTAATCATTGGAAGGAATTTTAAATCTTCTAGGATATTTAAAAAAAAATCGCAGGAAATTTCAAGAAATGTAAAAATTGTCAAGGGATTTCAAAATATTCAAAAGGATTTTTAATATTTTAGTGTATTTTAAAAGACTCTAAGGAATTTGCAATTGACTTTAGTGTTCTAATGAAATTTCAAAGAATTTAAATTATTTTAGTATATTTTAAAATATTTCAATTATTTGAACTGATTACCAAAGGATTTTTTATATAACTAGGCTATTTTAAAAAAATTCTAAATAATTTACAAGAGCTTTGAAAAATAGCAAGGAGTTTTAAAATATTTTTAAGAATTTCAAGTATTTTAGAGTACTTTTAAAAAGTCCAAGAAAGAATTAAAGAATTTAAAAGATTTTAAAGTATTTTTTTTAATTTCAAGGAATTTTCAAAAGATTTAAGAATTTTCAATGGATTTTAGAACATTTCAAGGGATTTAAATTTTTTAAAGAAATTAAAAATAATGCTATAAGTATTTTACTTATTTAACTACTTTGAAAGGATTTTAATGAATTTTCAAGATTTGCGGGTTTTTTAATCACAAAGAGTAAAAGGTTTGAAGTTACAAAGGATTTGAAAATATTTTAAGGGATTTTAAAAATTTTGGAAAATTTAAATTTTAAATTTAAAGAATTTGATTTCAGTAATTTAATGTACTTTTGAAAAATAACAAATATTTGAAGGTGTTTTCAAAACATCTAAGAAAAGTTCAAATTATTTAAATAATTTAAAGAGATTTTGAAAAATCTTTGGATATTTAACAAAAATCAAAGTAATTTTCAAGAGCTTTAAAAAATTTCAAGGGATTTCATCAAATTTAGCCGGCTTGGAAATATCTGGGAAATTTGTAATAGATTTTAATTATTTATAGTTATTACAAAGGATTTTAGAGATTATAAGAAAACTTCAAAAATTCCAAAAAAATTATTTTCTAATTGGGATTTTCCAGGATTTTTATAATTAAAAGACTTTTTCGAAAAACTCTCAAGGTAATTTTTACAAATTTTCCAGAATTTCAGAAAATATTATTTTTTTCGAATATTTTTTTGCAGTTCATTTAAATTTATTTGGAATGCATCCTGATTGATTATTTATTTTGAATTATTTTGAATTTTTTCGAATTCTTTTAAAGTTTATTCTATTTATAAAATGATCTATATTAGAAATGTTACAATATTTAAATTTCAGTGTTAAAATATAAATTTGCAGGGAAAATGAAAAATCAGTCAAGGAGAAATTAGAGCATTTCCAAAATGTTTTCCGGCCACCATGATTATTTCCTTTTTCTTTCTAAAATTTGTTATTTTTAATTTTTTACATTATCAGAATTCTAATCAAAAAACAATTTAATTTTTAATGTACTACCTCTGAATTTTAGTTCGATAACCGACTAAAAATAATCTCATCTTTTCATATCCTTATCTAAAAAATAATTATAATTTGTATTGGACATCACCGTTTTTCAAATTTTTTCCTTGCATTATTCAAATTGAAATAACTTTTTTTGAAAAACAAAGCATATTTAAAGTGATAAATTTTAAACGAAAAGTGTAAAAATTAAATCTACACTTAAAATAAATAATGTTCAACCCAGAAAAAGAGAATTTTTAACAGGAAAGTTAAATTTTCAAACAAAGTTAAAAATCTTAAATAAAAAAATTAATTATCAACAAAGAATGTAATAGTTGATACTTAAAAATATATATATTTAAATTGTCATTCAAAAACAATTGAGCTTACAAATCAAAAATATGCATTTTTAACCAAAATTATTTAATTTTCAAACCAAAAAAAAACGAATAGTAAATTTCAAACTGAAATGGATCATATTTCTGACAAGTATATGAAACATTTTCAGCCAAAAAAAATTTGCAACAACAACAAATTTAATTTTTAACAAAATAGTAAAATTTTTTTACTAAAAAAAAATATTTTAACTCTAATAATAAATCGTCAGCAACAAAAAAATGAATTTTTAACACAATATATTGGAATTTTCAACCCAAAGTTGAATTTTCTGCTAAAAAAATACATTTTTAACAAAATAGATAAATTTTCAAGGAAATATATAAATTTTCAACGAAACAGATAATTTTTAAAAAAGAATGCTGAATTTTTATCAAAAAAGATTAACTATGGACAAAAAAATGAAACACTTAAATAATTAGTATAAAAATATTAATTTTAAAAAAAGAAAATAAATTGTGAATCAAAAGGATTAATTTTATACCAAAAAATATAAATTTTTAACCAAATTTTGAGTTGAAAAAAAAATTTAACCTCATAAATAAACTTTCATAAAAATAAATGAATTTGCAACCAAAAATGTGAATTTCTCAACAGGAAAATTAGTATTCAAATAGAAAAGACAAAGTTTTTTAAAAATATATAGTAATTTTGAAACAAAAAGATTTTTCAATCCATTTTTTTACAGCTAAAAAAAATCATTTTCTTCATAATTATATGAATTCTCAATCCAAAAAAGAGGAGATTTCAATAAAATAAGTGAATTTTTAACTAAAAAAATATCAATTTCCTAGCCAAAATAGAATAGGTACAATTTCATTTTTTTTAAATTGTTTTTAAACAAAAAAGTATTTTTTATTAAGAGAATAAATTTTCGAATTAGCAGATAAATTTTTAACCTGCCCGTTGAATTTTGAGACCAAAAGATTAATTTGTTACTACCAAAAACCGACAAAAAATAGAATAATAAAGTTTTTTATTTAAAAAATTAGTTTTAAAAAAAAAACTAATTTTCTACTACATAACTAACTAACATAACTAAATATTAATTTTCTGCAAACAAATATTAAATTTCACCAAACCGCATAAATTTTCAACCAAACTTTAAATTTTTAAAGGATTTTTCAATCTAATTTTAACAAAATACAGAAATTTTAATTCAAATATTTGAAATTTTAGCCAGAAAAATTATTTTCCAATTTTAAACAAAAAGAATAATTTTCAAGCCAAAAGAATCAATTTTCACCGAAAATATTAGTTTTCTGCCAAGAAATATTAATTTTCACCAAAACGCATAAATTTTCTACCAAATTTTTAATTTTTAAATGATTTTTTGATATAATTTTCAACAAAATACATAAATTTTTAAACAAGCAGTTAAATTTTTAACCGAAGAAGATGAATATTATACCAAACATGAACAGTTAAAATTTCAATTTAAGAAATTATTATTTTTTTTAAATAAAGAATTTTTCACAAAATATTTAAACTTTCGTCCCCAAAGAATAAAATTTCTACTAAAAAGAGACAACATTATTTTTTAATAAAGAATTTTTGGAAAAAAAGGTAAATTTTCAACCTAAAGATTAATTTTCTACCAAAGAAATTCACATTTTTAACACTATAGATGAGTTTTCGTTGAAATGGTTCGACTTTAAAAAAGAATCGAATAGTTAAATTTACAGTTCAAAAATTGGCATTTGAAAAATTTAATCAAAAAATGCATTTTTAACCGAAAAGATTATTTTTCTTTCAAAAAGATAGATTTTTAACAAAATGCATAAATTTTCAAAAGAAATTTTTAACTTAATAGTTAAATTTTCCGCCGAAGAAATGAGATTTCAACAAAAAAGGTGAATTAGTCACCAAGAAGATTAATATTCTACCAGAAAAGACAAAAATTCAACAAAAGACAGAAATTTTGAAGAAATTGAAACTTTTAACTGAAAAAGATAAATTTGATCAAACATGGAATAGTTAAATTTTGAGCGGAAAAATTAATTTGAAAAAATGTTAAAAAAATAGTAAAATTCACGATTAGCAAAAATCTGGAAAATTTATTTAAATCGTTATATTAGAAGAAAAATCATGGAACCAGAGTAAACATATATTAAAATTGTAATTTTTTATTTATTATAAAAATGCCATTTTGTCTGTTATTTAACAATAAAGTCACTTGAGCTAATATCAGATATAAATTAAAATACTCTTGTATGCTTCTGTCCTGATGAAATAAAATTTTACATTATAGATCTTCAATTTTTCTCAGTTTCATCATGAAAATGAATCTCACATTTTTCTAATAAACTTTTTTATAAAAATAAGCAAAATGCTGGAAAATAAATAGTTTTTTTTCTGAATAAATGTCATTAAACAATAAGAATAAGCAGAGATAACTGTTACCAGCCTATGCACCGAAATACGGTTAGTATTCGAATCAGCAGACTCATAAATTGTAATTCCAAAATTATCTTGATAGTCCGTGACACCATTTAAAAATTTGCATAACAGTCGGAAACAATAAAATTCTTATCAGTAGGCTTACATGCATTTATCACAAAAAAAATTATGCAGGCTCTTGACAAATATACCTAGTAAACGATAAAAAATTAATTTCCGCGTATATTCTAGATTCTTACGATTTTCAATTTATTTACAGAATTTAGAAACATTCAATCGAGTTTCAAGATTTTTTTTACATAATACCAGTCAGAATAAATTAAGCGGAGAAAATTTTTAAATTTTTACCGAGAAGAGGTTTTCATTCTTATAAATTTAAGGAAATGATAATAGTTTATTGAACAAATATTTCCTAAGAAAGCAAAAAATTATTATTTATTTTTCTACATGAAACTTTATGTACTTTATAACACACGCTTCCAAATTTTTTTAAAAGATTGAGTGATTCAAATTAAACAATAAATATTTCTGCAGCGGTTTGGTATATATAAGGCGTGAATTAACTGAAAAAACTTAGTCATCGTTCAACAAATTTATCGAAAATGAAGAACAGCATTGGCCTACTTTTTATACTCGTTCTTTGCCCTAATTTTCAAAGTAAGTTTGAAAACAGTGCGTCTACCTAACTTTATTTGAAATGACTTAGTGTGTTTTAGTGGATTTCAAACATTTCAGGGTATTTTAGGTAGTTTAAGGATTTTTAAATTTATTTCAATAATTTTAAAGTGTTTCAAAAGACTTGAAAGATTTTATGATATTTAAAAAAATTCCATGTCATTTTCAAGAGCTTGTAATACTTCAAGGGATTTCATTAGATTTCGAAGGATTTTAAATATTTTAGAAGATTCGAAGCGTTTTGTATTTTTTCTTTATCCATAAGGTCTAAGACATAAAGTCTTATATCTTTCTAATTCCTTAACTCGATCGAGCGGTCGAAAGCGAGAGTGCAACTGCAAACGAGAGAGAGAGAGAATGAGAACGCCAACGTTTCGTTATTCTTCCACTTTTTTTGTCCTCCAATTTACCATTTTTTCACATGCATTCTTTCCTTCACTCTCATTCGCTCCCCTAACACACTCCAACTCTTTCATCCATTCTTCTCCTAATCCATCCTCTCCTAGAATCTTAACCAATTTCTCTTGCCAGCTTCCTTTATCCTCAGTTCCTCTTCTACATCCTTCCCATACGTGCTCCCATCTTTCCTCCTCCCCTTCACATATTCTACACTTTCTGTTCTCTTCTTTTTCCCAATCCCTCCCCTCTCTTACCTTGTTTCTCAATCTAAATCTTGCTATTCTGGTCCACCTTCTCTCTCCTGATCCCTTCTCCAAATACTTTGGTAAACCTTCCCTTTTTATCATCTTATACCATTTATTGTATTTTGATTCGTCAATCATCCCCCATCTTTCTATTAATTGTATTTCCCTCTCCTTTTTTGCCAATTCTTCATAGTTTACTCTAGTCCCGTCTTCTATGTCTCTAGCATTCAAAAACTCCCTCCTTTCTTCTTCCCATCTCGTTAATTATATCGTCCTTCCTCTCCTCTCTTCTACTTCCATCACACACTTTCTCGCCAACTCCCCTCCCTTTTCCTTCCTTTATCTTTGTCTCAACTTTCCATGCTCTCTTTTCCGCTCTAATACTTAATTTATCCCTTTACGCTCCTTTTCTCACCATATATTCTGGCGCCCTCCAATCTACCCCTAATTTCCACCTTATATGTATTTCTTATAAACTCTCAATATCTTTACTTATTGTCCATCCCCATACATCTGCCCCATAACTTAATACCGGCCATACCAGCGTATCAAATAAACACAGTCTCCTTCTCCATTTTTTTAACCTTTTTTCCGATTCCCCATATTTGTTTCATTACCCCTGCTGCTTTTTTTATCCTTTCTCTTATATGAACTCTATGATCTCCATTCTTTTGCAAAATATA
>JAAAKG020140065.1:0-12196 GCA_010014905.2 Druon quercuslanigerum | reverse complement strand
TTTAAATGAGAGTTTTTTGAATAAATGTTTTTGCATAATCGAAAACAAGCCTTTCATAATTCGATGGGAATTTACTCCACTCATTGTTCATTGCAGGCCTCTCTTCGACCAGGAACAACTTGGACGAAGACCCACTATGTTTGGCTTATCGTAAAATATTCGAACTCCTCAAGAACCGCCTTATTGTGTTGCCATTTATGGTATTTTGAGAGGAATGTGTATTATGTACATATCTCATTATGTATTATTTATATATCATTATTATACATCATAATTACTGTTTATATCATGTAGTATTTATATGTATATATATATGTATGTATATATATATATATATATATATATATATATATATATACTTTTTAATTTCTTCTGTTTTAGCGGTTAATTATTGAAAATTATTGAAAATTTCTTGCAAAAATGATTTATTTTAATATTATGTGCATTTTAATTTATCTATGTCTTAAGTACATGTCAATATAATTAAACTATCATAATTAAAGATGAGGAATAGTTTTTAGAATACAAAAAATAATTAAACAAAAATATGTTTATAGTAAATAGCAACTGTAATGTTAACTAAATCTGCGGAGATATTTCCTCAGCATCACAAAGTACAAAAATATAATTTTATTTAAATATAATAAGATATCACATTACATAAAATTACATATAGTAAAACCTTTTATCCTTAATGCTTTTTAATCGTGGTTATCGAAGAGGAAATTTGATATTTAAATTCGAAATTTACTCTTATAAAATCCCATACATATGTGTTGATGTTAATGAAAGAAGAAGGTTTGGCTTCATTTTTATTTAATTTAAAAATTTATAATTTAACGGTCTGTATAATTTTTCAGTTTCTTTTTGGCTTGTCTTCTCTTGTTTTGGTCTTCCCTTTTCTTTTGATTTCAATGCCAAACTTAATACAATTTCACTTGATATCCTTATCATTTTCCCTCTATCAGTTAGCTTGGTATCCTTATCATTTAGTTAGCTTACGATTCTCCCTTTTCTTTCAATTATTCCTTCTTTAAAATTCCATTATCTGGCTGATTACATTCTTTTTCGTTGGTCCGATTTTCTACCGCGTTCAACGCGTTTAGTGTCTTTCTCTCAATCTGTTATGATAGTTATTAATTTTCACGGACTTGCCTTACTCCAGCAGGGGGACACCAAATGAATTTTTCTAACATAAGAAATCTCAGTTTTAAATTAGTACTTTTATTTCCTTCTTTAACATTCTGATCTTCATATACTCTTCAGAAAAGTGTACACCAGAAACTTTTAGGGCCGTTCAGTTCGGGGCTCTGTACGAACTTACCAACAGTCGACGCAGGTATAAAGCAGGTATACAAGGCGGCGCCGTGCCTACATATTTCGGGCGCCTGTACCGAAGGAAACGGCGATTTAATGCAGTACAGAAAAGCAGTTAGGTGATGCGCCGCGGCCGATACAGCAGCTTATTTCATAAATCATTTTAGATTTTGGGAATTTCCAACAACAATTTATATTTGTCAGTTCGGTAATTATTTTGGAACAGTTTTAGTTGTTTTGGCGAACAGTTATTGATCCACCGAATTACATATTTTACCAAAAAGTTAGGCAAATCTTATGCTGAAATATTTACTTAACGAATGTTAAATATTGTCTCAAATACGAATGAGTGACTTCATTCAAATACCAGTCATGTTTCACTGACTTGTCAGTAGGAAACTACTGTGAAATAAGGCTAAAACTAATGGAATATCAGTAGTAACTTATTTCTATATGCTGAAGGATAAATTAACTGAACTTCAATGAATTTAAGATGAATTCAAATGAATTCGGCTTTGCTTGAAGCGAGATTTACTTAATTTATGAAAATTACTCTACTTAATTAAGCGACCTACATAACAATCAGTAGAGTTCACTGCTAATTGAGCAAAAACCATTACCCATTTCGTTAATTTAAAAATTAAGTATAGTGACTTAGTGAAATGAGACTGATAAATTTTAGTAAAAACTGTCAATTTTTGAAAATATGAAAATAGTCCCTGATTTTGAATGAAATTTTACTGATTAATTTTTAGTTAAATTCCATTTAATTAATAGTTAATTCCAAAAATAGATGTTGATGTGACTTACATTTGAATTCAGCAGCATTCTAATGCGACTGCATTTGAGTTTAATCAATTCCAAATAAATTTAGGTCAGTTAAACTAAATTTCAATTCAATTTATTCTTTACTACAAATATATGGTTAAATAAATGTGAAAGTGAAGAATTTTCAATTCTTTTTTTTACTGTTTTGGATTAAAGTTGCACTTAAGTAAAATAAGTTACCATGAAGTTGACTTCAGGGAATTCTAAACAGAATTTACTCGGAATTCGGTTTTAAATTCGGGTTTTCAGTGAAAGCTTGGCACCTTCAAAAGCACCAATGATAAGGACGATTAATTTAACAAAATATTCCGCTTACAATCGTCGAAACACCCTTATAATCTCTGTATACCTCTCTTTCTTTTCATTCTCCTTGGCTATGATGTTTTTGTCAGCTGGGGCCGAGAATTCGATAGCGAGCATGGTTCGCTTCTCGAAGTCAAGGAGAACTATGTCAGGCCTCGAGTGTACAACAGAAACAATTGTCGAGAATATAAAGATCCAGTATATGCGGCACTTCTCATTCTCGACAATTGACTATTTCCCTAGGAGCGTGTAGCGGAGCGATATTAAGGTTAATGCCGTAAGAGTGACAGAGATGGTAATAAAGCACTCCTAGTGCCGCATTTTGCCTTTGGATGTATGTCGTTCCCGCATGAGTGGGACAAATAGATAGTAGGTGTCCTAGGTGCTCGGGGTGCGCATGGCACGCCCTGCAGCTATCATATATATATATATTTTTTTTTTTTTTGAAAAATTATCACCCTTGTGATTCATCTTTGTTTTGATTTATCCATTTATTTTAGTGTTACTTAAAGCATACAATAAAAATCAGTTATGCTGCTTAATCAAATTTTTCTTGTGTGATTCTAATAATTTTTTTAGGCCGTCATCAATCTTTTGATATCTTCGTTGAGTTTTTTATCGTCGTCTAGTAGAGCCTTTTTGACTTTCTTTTCTTCAGTTTTTTTTTGCTTTTTCTCTGCACTGTTTTATTTTTTTGATTTCCTTCTGCTTCCGTAATTTCTCTTGTATTTTTAATGGAATTGTTGCCATTCTCAGACGTCGACAGTAGAGTCGTACTAGAGACCTGTGTAACTGCCTTCTTAGTCTTCTTTTTTGGATTCTGCTGAGGCCAAATCAGAGCGAGCTCTTTTCAAGGGTGATGGGATGTTCTTTCTTGCTCCGTTGTTGTTAATTTCAGTGTCAATATCTTTAAAAAGAATTTTGTTTAAAAAAATTATATTAGTGATAAATAATTATAGCATCCAATACATCGTAATCAGTTTTTTTTGTTTATCACCAAAAGTTAACTTTGTAAGCAAAACTTAACATTGTTCTCAAATATTGCAACTTTCTTGAAATGTAATTCCATTAAAATCTGTTTCAAAATTCTAAACAATTGTAAAAGATATAATTAAAATAAGTGTGATCATTTTACAATGATTTATTACATTTCAAAATACCTAAGTGACTTAAAAATTGTATTTGAAAGCTCAACATCATTAGATGGGGCTAAGTGAAGATTTAAAAAATATTATACAGTTCTAAAATATCCTTTAAAGTACCATCTTTAATATTTTTCAGAATTTAAAGCATGATCAATTTCTTAATAATTTCTTGATATTTTATTTACATCAGCAAAATAAGAATCAGTATCATATACTTTTGAATGTATAGCATATGCATTTAATCGAGTGAGAAAACACCGTTTGATGCTTCAAACCAATATTTCATTGATTTAGAAGTATTTTTTTCTCAGTATGTAAGGGACTATCTAGATTCTATAAAGACCCTATTAATATGTCCTCATTGGGTTGCCTCCCGATGTCATCGCTAGCTGAGCGTGACGTTTTCGCTGGCGCCCTCGATAGATTGCCACTTTAAGGCCTCGATAGAAAATAGGAAATCTAGACAGGTCCTCCTAAGTACCAAGTTATAATTTCTACCCGGGTTATAGAGGCATCTAAACTAAACTATACAGTTTCTCTAACGGCAATTTTTTGGAAATCTGTAACGTTTATTTACAGGATCAAATATTCGACACGTGATTTTTTCAAAACTTTCTGCCTGTGTAGATTTCCCAGACACGTGATGATGCAGAATTGTAGATGGTTAGGAACAAAATATTGTGAATAATTTATATTTTACGCATATTTCTATCTCAGTTCCTAATCGATATTTTTACATTTTTCTGTTACAGGTGAGATTCTCTTAACCGCCTTCAACGTCCTGGTAAATAAATCAAATTTTAAATAGATCAAAAGTACGAGGCTGAGATATATCCGTCATTGTGTTAGTAAATTAATTGAATTATTTATTCAGAGACTGATTTTAAGTTACTTTTTCTTTCTTCTGAAAACAAATTTTATTTTACCAGTCTTAATTTTAATTTGATAAATTAAGTGCAAGTTTTAAAAATTAATTTTTAAATACTTTATTGGTGAAAAGGCTTGAGCTTCCACTCGAGGCTAGTTTAATATAGAAGTGCTAAATAAAAGCGAAAGTATCATCATGAATGAAATTATAAATATGTCTATCGAGAACATCGTTTCGCTATTTTAGTAGCACTCAACAATTTTAAGTTCCAGCCGACCTGCTTCCTTTTCGAACTCTTATCGATACTCTACTATTTATTTATAAATAATCTGCAACCCTTTTTTTATCTCCTAAATCCTTTGTCTCGTTTTATCCTTTAACACCTTTTTAAACCTTCTTTGTTTTCCTATTTTTTATCGCTCTTTGCCAGCTTCCTTATTGACGATATCGACCGGTTCAATATTTTTACTTTGCTGAAGCTTTTTCAGTTTCTGAGCAATTAAATTTCTCTGTGCTCTCTTTTTCTTGTTTCAAGCACCAACTTTTTTATTCTGATATTTTCTAATTTACACTAGCACCAACTTGTTTGCTTTCTATTTTAGCTTTGCTGTTTTATAATTCACATTACGTTTAAGAGGTAACACCACTGTAGGATTTTTGAAAAATCTATTTTTTTGTTTTGGCCTAAACAATACTTTAGGATCATTAAAAAATATGCAGTTGGACTTATAAATGGTGAAGGTATCTCAGATTAGAGATAAAAAAATGTCAAGGCTTTGATTGCTGGTATGACTTTAAACGCATTTTTCTGTAAACAACTTTTTTCAAACTAGGAGGACGTATTACTTGCACTCTATATGGAAGTACGTATCCGTTTTTTGATTTAATGTAATCTTTTTTTATAAAAAATGTACGGCTTCTTTTGTTGACAAAAAGTTGATTCATTTCTTCAAAAGTGCACTATTTCTACCAAATTTGATGTAAAAAAACCCTGCATAGTTCTATAGCCGAAAGTATATAAATTATAAAAAATTTTGGTTTTTCGTTCCAGGTATTATAGTATATGAGAAAGCATCCTCCCTTTTGGTATCAAAAATTAAAATTAAATTTTTTCATATTTTAATATTTGTCAAACAATCCTATTATTTTTTCATACTCCCAAAATAAATCGTCAAAGTTAGGCTTTTTATTCTGCCGATAGAGTGTTGTTACCTCTTAATTATTAGAAGAAAATTTTTTTTTAAATATTAGGGCATGCTGAATACTTAATATTTATAATTATATTTATCTTTTTTGTAAGCACTGAATGAGCTTATAATTTTAGGGCGTTAATAAAACATCAAAATTGAATTCAATTTAAATTGTTTTATTATAATTATTCTGAGCAATTATTATTTATTATTCTTTTTAATTTCTCTTTTTCTTCGTCAATCATTTTATTTTGTTTTCCATGCAATCATTATACAGGAATTTCCTGTCAGGATATTCTGTTGCTGATTTTGCCTGCGGGAATTTGACGTCAAAACAAAGACGTGCGATTTAACGATGCCTTAAGCCCTTTTGTGCAATTCCTTTCAAATCCTGCAAGTAGACACTGAGAACTAATTGTCCTTTCTAGTAAGAGGAACAGGATTGTTTTACTTTCTTATTATGTATTTAAATGTAAGCGTGCTACTGCATTGACAGCATTTTTTGTTGTTCGCGTGGATGACTTAAGTGAAAATATTCACTTATATATCAGTAAAATTAATTTTAGGTTCGATTAAATTTACCTTAAATTCACCTTTAGAATTCTAATTAAATTTTATGGAATTCAATATACAATATGAGTTAAATTTAAAGGGCATTCATTATGAATTTAATTCGGTCGAATTTTCTTTAAATGAGCGCTCACTTATGGCGCACAGTGGGCTAAAGCGAAAAACTCCGTGACGAAATCGTTACTGAAAAACAGAAGTAAAATATAGAGAAGCTTCGAAAAAATATGTCTTATCTTGAAAATCTAGGTAATTTGACATTATTTTAAAAAAATTGGGACAGTAAAACCTGTGGAGTTGACCAGCCTTTTTATCCTGCATTGGTGCGCTGCACCCTACACCGAAGCAGGTCGGAGTGAAAAGGAAGAAGTAACATGGAGCGGCCGGAGTGCTCTTGAAGTACGCCAGTGCAGGATAACCTAACACGATGCGTGTGAAGTTGGCCCCCACATTCAAAATTTCCATTTTTTTTCTGCAGTGCTGACATTCTTTTGGATAGTTCTATAGTTCCTGATAACTTTTAGAAATAGTTCTAGCGAATAAGTATACTAAAAGTGGATTTATCAAAATGGGGGGCCCCCCCACTTTTCGAAAAATGAACTTGTCTTCAGAGCGCTGGGTATATTTAGCATAGTTCTGTTGTTCCTAATACTTTTTAAAAATAGTTCCCCAAAATTTGACCCAAAACAAATTTTTAAAAAAAAAGAGCCAGCCCCTCACTTTTTAGAAAATTAAATTTTTCTTTAATATTCCTATAGTTCCAAAACAGTTCTACAGTTCTACAAACAAATAATTTCAAAAAACTTAAAAACTCAAAAGTTACAAAATTTTGAAAACCCCAAATTTGCAGATAAATTTTTCGAAAAGAGATCCAGGAGTTCTCATCGGAGTTCTGTTAGCCCCCCAAATAGTTCTACCAATAAGACTCATAGCATTTTTTCATAAAGTCAAAATCAAAAACCTACAACACTTTAACCGTACCCAAAAATTTTAAAATTCAAAATTTTGAGCGTGCTGGGAGTTCTGATCTACAAAAAAGAATAATAACATTTTTTCATAAACTCAAAATCCAAAAACTCTCAAAAAAATAAAAAATAAATAAAACTATCAAAATCAAATACTCTCAAAATTTTGAATATCAAAATTTCTGAATGTGGTTAAAAAAAATTTTGTTTGGGTCAAATTTTGGTAAACTATTTTTAAAAAGTATGAGGAACTATAGAAACATGCTAAATCTACCCAGCACTCTGAAGAAAAGTTCATTTTTCGAAAAGTGGGGGGAACGTGAACTTAGCCCCCGATTTTGAAAAATCCACTTTTAGTCTACTTATTCGCTAGAACTATTTCTAAAAGTTATCAGTAACTACAGAACTATTCAAAAGGAAGTCGGAACTGAAGAAAAAAGTTCGAAATTTTGAATACGGAGGGGCCAACTTCACACGCATCCTAATACGCTATAAGTTGCACTTATTTCACGGTATCAAATTTTTATTTGTGCAGGAATTTCGTGCTAATTAAGTGCCAATATATCCTGCAAAAAGTAAATTTTGTGCCCGGTATTTTTTATCAAAAACATCTTTTACGCATAGTTATTTCCATGAGCTTTCAAATATGTATTTTCAAATATATGAAACTTTTTCCGATAAAAAACACCAAAAAAAGCATGAAGTTTAAAAAATGAAAATAAAACACTGATTTTTACATTTCTTGCCTACATTATTTTTTTAGCTAGCTTTAAACAATATTTGAAGGTTCATGCAGTGCATTTATTTATTTTTTTCGAGATCGCTTCAAAAAGTATTTTCAACAATACAAGTATTTTTACCTAGCTTTTTACTGTCAAGAAATAGCTATAAACCAAATTGACAAGCACAAGGTTAGTTTCAAAGTGTTTTTTGAATACCTTAGAACTTTGAATGATGAAATACTGGGATTGAAAAACACATAAACAGCAGGATTTAAAAATGCTCAATCTAGAGTTTATCTGTTTTTTCAGATCTTTTTTTCTGGTTTTACTGGATTCATGGATAAACCAAAAAGTTCGGAGGTATTTAAAAAAATTTTGAAAGCTAGCTATATTTTAAAGATTTGCTGCATTTACATATTGCTCTCTCATAGTCGAAACTTTGTAACTATCAAAATTTTCGAATTTTTTTTTTTTCACATTCCTTGACATAATTTGGACCTTAGGAGCCCAAAAATGACATTCTTAAAAAACACCCGCACGCCCACATCTGTGCGCTTCTGTGTGTGGGAATTTCATGTACGAATGGATCCAGGAAATCTGTGGTCATAAATTTAAAGCCGATTTTTTTATTGTTTACTTAAAATTACTAATGGCGAGACAAAAGTAAAACTCAGAGAAATTTCTTACGTTTTTCTTTTCTGCCTGATTTCTACCATTTTGTTCTATACTTTTTTTGTTTTTTTAGAAACACGACATTTGGGAAAAAGAATGTTTTCTTTTTTCTAGTAAATTTCCGATCGTAATTCTTAGTTTTTATAGGGGTTAAAGTAATCGAATTAAAGCTGAACTGCAAATTAAAGAAATTAAATTAGAACTCTTTTGAATTTTAAACTTTTAAAATTAAAGCCAAAATATCCTTTAGGTTATAATTTACACGTATGAAATGAGAGCTCTTGAAAGTATAAATTATTTTTAATTAATTAAATTAAATGCGGTTAAAAAAATTTGAAATTTAAAACTTGTAAATTGAACAGTTACATGATTTCTATTTAAAAAAAATATAAAACCCCGTTATCATTTTTAATGTTCGAATTTGAAGAATGAGTCAACAGATTTCTAAATACCAAAAATTATATCACTCGCAGACAATTTTAGAGATACCAAAAATAACGATTTTAAATTTCGTTTAAATGTAAACATTTTCTAAATTAGAAGTTAAATTGTTTTTTTTTAGTTTGAAATCAATAATTTTTCAATAGTTATTTATACTTAAACATTAAAAAATGTCAATAATAAATTAAAAAAAAGCACAAAATTTAACAAAATTGCAGTATGTTAGACTTAAACAATATTTGAACATACGATGTGCAATCTAATAAAAACGTTTAATTATAAATAAATTAATTTGAAATTATTTAAAATTTGAAAATATGTTACATTAAAGTTGCAGTGCAACGTGTAAATATGTTAAAGTACTAAGGCTTTCGAATTCAAAGATTTAAATTTTTGTAAATTGTTTAGTTTTGAACAGATTCAAAATCGTCTTCTAAAAACACGGTTTCTTCCGATCTCGAAAATGCGGACTACCCTAATGTACAGATTTTTTAATTTTCGTAATGTCTGTAAGAAAACACCTTTTTTAATTTTTAAATTTCTAGCAATATTAACAGTACTGTATTTATTCGTTATGGTAAAGAAAACTGATTGATGTACTTCACTGGCTTCTATTATCACATAAATCTACTAATGTATGTAGAAAACTTCTGCTACCTATGCACAATAAACAGTATATTATAACGAGAAATAAATAATCATCCTTTTCCATCCCCTTACATTTCATTTACAATAAAAAATCTCTCTTATCCATAATAAATCTAAAATACAATAAGTGTAAAATAATTCTCTATGAGAAAGCACATTGTTCATGAAATTAAGAAAGTATCTGACCTTTGCAATGTTGCAAAGTTGCGTGAACGTCAAACCACGTACGCATCGCCTTTCAGGGTGACGGAACGTACCGAACAAAGAGTGTGCATTAAAGTTTGCCTAAAACTTGGACTATCAAATTGGTGCGCAATATGATTGTGCCCCCATAAAGTCCTTACCTGGCTCAGTGTGATCTCTATCTGTTTCCCAAAGTAAAGAATCCTTAAAAAGGAAAACGATTTCAAGACGTATACCCCAAGGTCTGATACTTTCCGGACAGACCTCGTAAACTTCAAAATAGGGAGAATTAAAGTTGAACTCTTCAGTTTTATGAAATATCGGCTTATTTTTTGTACATTATCAAGTCTATTTTTCTAGAAAAACAATAAATTGTCGTGTAATTCGTTTCTATAAGATATGCATTTTGAAGTAAAATGTGTACGACAATTTTCAAAAAGCTTACGGGAAATGTACGAAAATTTTATCGTTGGTCTCCACTGTACATCTTAAGTCATGTATGTTATTATTAGGTATGATTTACACAAATTTCAAAATAATCATATTTTCCAATATAGTAACATGTAGTGTAATAAGTTTTGGCATAAGCATAACTGAATTTGCACGAGGTTAGGGTGAACTTGATGCATGACACGAAGCAAAGTTTCTTAGCTCCTGAAGTTCCGTTAACTAAGGTGGCACGTGCAGAACTTCCAACTTCTGGAACTAGACTCCTTCTAAGAAAAGATTCGAGAGGCGGTGATTTTCATTTGAAATTTATCATACAAATTTAAACATCCAATCCCTTTCGCATCTAAATCATTTTCAAATTTGGAGCCTTTCCAAAAGTTCAAATTTTATGAATTGAATGATTTTCATTGGAAATGTTTTTCAGCTCCCATACACCCTAATATCTCTCGAACTAATTAACTGAAATTTAAGTTTCTTGCATGAAGCTTATTAAATGCACAATAAGAAGAAATTGTAGAGACAAGACTTGCCGAATTTTCCGGTCGGAGATATGCAGAAAAAACCGTCATTTTTTGACAAAATTTACAAAATTGTACTGGGACTATAAAAAAAGTTTCTTTTAGTACAAGATACCATATTTTACATATTTTTTATTGCTGAATTCAAATCTGCGAGAAAAAAGAACTTAGGATATTTCCTTTCCGAAAACAATATATTTAAATGTGGAACATCCAATACGGAGAAACATAAATCGGAAAATGATTCTTATTTGACAAAATTGATTATCTGTAGGTTTTTGGGTTCGCTAAATCTACATCGAACGTCAGAATTTAAAAATAAGAAAGGATAGATCCAATATAGTGGAAGAAAAAATGGAAAAATGTGGGTTACTCTTAAAAATTGACCGTATTTAGGCTTTAGAAGTCGCTGAATCAAAATTTGACCTCACAATTGAAAATGGTTGATCTCGTTGGATGATACAAAAATTACAATTAGCTCTGGACTTTTTTAATACGTTTTCCTTCCTAGTAAAAAAATAATTAGAGCTATAATATATATATTTAAAAGTTTTGGAATTAACTGCTTTAATACAATTGTAGTTACAGAAACGTTACATAAATAGACATATGACGTGACATGATGTGACGTCATATTTAGATTCAGCGACCTTAAAAACTTAAATACTGCCGATTTTGTAAAGTTTACAGAGTTTCTTCAAAATTTTCTGCCACATTTGGTCCGTCAATTTCTACTTTGGAATTCTGACGTCAGGTTTGGAATCAGCGACCTTAAAAACATATTGATAATCAATTTTGCCACTTTTCATCATGTTTCGAATTTGTGTCTCTCCATATTGGATTTTGCATTTTTAACCGGATTTTTTTTCAAAAAGAAAGTGTGCTACCCTATTTTTCACGGAAGATTTATATTCAGGGTTGAAAAATCTAGAAAATATGCTGCCATGCAGTAAAACGGTCATTCCAGTTACATTACAACTTTGTAAATTTAGTCAAAAATGAAGATCTTTTCCAGCATTTTCCAGGTCGGGAATTTCGGGAAATATTTTCTTTATAATTTTTCTTTATTGTGCGTTAAATGAGCGTTAACCTCGCTCAAAGAGCGTCTATTTTAGTAAATCGGCTCGAGAGAAATTAGGTTTTGAAAGTAACTTTTTGCAAAACAGCCCACTGTGCGGTGTTGGATGGAGAATTTAGTTTTTCACTTTTTTGTTATAACATTAATATTACATTTTTAATTTTTGGTGAAAAAAATGGTCCGCCATTAGTAATTGCTTCAATCAATTATTCTAAGAGAACCTGGGATTATTATTATTATTATTATTATTACACCATTAAGCCGTTTCCCTTTCGGGGTAGGCGTGACTCACTCGGTAGGG